>PVJH01008730.1:0-83494 GCA_004026705.1 Nesogale talazaci | reverse complement strand
GTCATTTCCCTTGGGCAATGGCAGAGATGCAGCCCCACCTGGCATTTCACTTTGAGTAGGTTGTTTGATCTGCTCAGAGGTAGGTTTATTAGTTGATAATAGATTACTATCTTCAGCTGGGTGGGGCAAATCTATAGACTGGGCTGGTTCACTTGTTTCTAATGGTGGCATAATATCCTCCTCTTCTGGATCATCAGCCTATATATTCCCATCCCAAGTTTCAGGGTCCCAATTTTTTCCTATTAAAGCCCTCACTTTGGCTTCCGACACTGCTCTAGATCTCCCATTCAGCTGACGTTGTAATTCAGCCACTCGCATAATGAGACTTTGGACCTGGTTCTCAGCAATATCGGCTCTTTTACTAAAGGCAAGAAGGCTTTCCTTTGTAGCACATGCCGATGTCTTCAAGTCCATAAGTCGGCATTTAAAGCATGCTTCTGAGGCTCTGAGGCAATCCCTCTCCTTAATCACATAGTCCATTGTAAGGACAAGCCTACCAGCTTCCTTATATTTGGCATCTTGACAAAACTGCTGGAATATATCAGACATATGTTTTCCCAGAGCTTCTCCTGGAATCAGCACCCCATCCATCGGTGCTCCTATTTTGGTTATTAACTTTGCTATTTCACACCATGGACTAATAGGATTGGCAGAATTATCCATGTTTTTAGGTCTAGAATTAGCATCACCAGTGCTCTTAAGACTAATCAGATTGGAGAACTCATCAAGGAGACCCATGTTTATGATTTTTATTTCTCTAGAAGCACTCCTGGTACCACTTGTGTCAGGCAGGGTTCTCTTAGAGAAATAAAATTCAGGACACTAATGATGCCTTTTTATAAATTTATATACTGAGAAAGATATATAAGAGAAAAAGAGAAAAATTTAACTATAAAGCAATACAGATTGCTCGGTGCAACTCACTTGCGTGAGGCAACTAGAAGACTAGCAGTCCTTCAATTCTTGGGGGCCGCTGAATAGTCCTCTGTAGAGCAATCCAGGCTATCTGGTTACAGGCAGCAAATGGCAGAGCAACAGTCACCAACAGTCACCAACTGTCACCAACAGTCAGCCAGATAACAGAGTCCAACAGTCCCCAGCTCGAGAGATGTATATCCCAGAAGTGTGGCGAAGTAGAGCTTGAAGGATCCTCAACTCACAGTAACACAGTCCATGATTAGGTGTCCCATGGGTAGTGTTGCTTGGAGGTCGAGGCACAGGACCAACAAGGCAGCTCTCTGGTCTGAAGATCAGGAAACAACAGAGAGAGAGAGAGAGGGCGGGACTTGCAAATCACTTTCTATATCTGCCCTTCAATTCATCCCGCGTGTTCATTGGCTGTGCCGGCAGAACTCCGAGCAGTGCACCTGGCCATTCAGTTCGCCTACAAGGAAAAGTGGCCAGATATGAGACTGTACACTGATTCATGGGCTGTGGTTAATGGCTTGGCTGGATGGTCAGGGACTTGGAAGGAACATGATTGGAGAATTGGTGACAAGGGGAAAATGAGGAGTTGGTACCAAGGGCTTAAGTAGAAGGCAAATGTTTTGAGAATGATGAGGGCAACAAATGTACATATGTGCTTCACATAGAATGGATGGATTTATAGATTGTGATAAGAGTTGTATGAGGCCTTAATAAAATGATTCATAAATATATTCAGAAAGACTTCAGTGGGCTTAATACATTTGGAGACTAAAAATAGACTTAGGATGTTTATTTTAAACCCTAGTCCTCCACAAACTCAGTGCTCAGCTCCACTACAAAATTCAAATTATTACTCAGTCACAGGCAATGAATAGTGCAGCTCAATTTATAATTTTTTTAATAATTTTTTATTTTTATTTTTTTTTAGGCATCACTGCCCTGGTGGTGGGAGTAGGAGGCTCAGCCTTTGCTCTTGTGAGCTGGAATTGAACCTCCATCCCAGTGGGCCGCAATCCAGCGCATAACCACTACACCACCGGGGCTCAGCTTAATTTATAATTTTTAAAGCATTAAATTTAACTTTAAAAATGACATCCTGATATTACTGCTATTAGTACACAAACTTTAAACAATTTTCTTTTCTTTTTAGCTGTTTCATTGGCAATTTGTCTACATATCATACAACTCACTAGTTCTAGCATATCAAGACAAGTTGTATAATATTTACCACAATCAATTTAAAACATTTTCTTCTTCCTTGTACTCCTCGTTGTTTATGTAACTTTTTTTCAATTTTGGCAAAAATATGCACAATGGAGGATAAATTATATTTCTAATGGTTAGTTGATGATTAATTCAGCTACATGTCTACAATGTGATCTTCCTTCTTCATGATTCATTTGCCTTCTGGTTGGACAGGAGTGAAGACTTGATATCTAGACAAAGAGCCAGATGAAGGCACATGATCTATTTGGGTATTAAACCTATTACTTCATCAATACTATCTAACTAATCACAAGCAGATTCTTTAGAAAGTAAAGTTTCTATCTTGAAAAATCTCATTATAGCTGAGCCCTGGTGGCGTAGTGGTTGTGCACGGGACTGAGGTCCACTGGGATGGAGGTTCGATTCCAGCTCCACGGAGCAAAGGCTGGGCCTCCTACTCCCACCAACTGAGGGCAGTGATGCCAAAAACAACAACAACAACAAAAAGACAAAAAATCTCATTATAAACTTTGAGATCAAGGAAGTTAAAAATAGGAACATTAAAAAAATCATTTTATTTTTATTTATTTATTTTTGGGGGGGCATCACTGCTCTCCGGTGGTGGGAGTAGGAGGCCCAGCCCCACTGCTGGAATTGAACCTCCGTCCCAGTGGGCCACAGTACCGCGAACAACCACTACACCACCGGGGCTCAGCCCTAAAAAAATCATTTTATTGTGGGTTCATGTAACCCTTATCACAATCAATATATACATGTATTGTATGCAAACCACACTTGTACATTTGTTGCCATCACCATTCTCACATTTGCTTTCTACTTAAGTCCCTGGTATTCACTCATATTTCCCCTCCTTCCCTACCCACCCTCCCTCATAAACACTTGACAATTTATAAGTTATTTGTATTTTTTCATATTGTACATTGTCCAATGTCTCCCTTCACCCACTTCTCTGTTTTCTGTACCCCAGGGAGGAAGTTATATGTAGCTCCTTGTAATTGGCTCCCCTCCTCCACTTCACCTTGCCTCCACCCTCCCGGGATCACCACTGTCATCACTGGTCCTGAAGCGACCACCCATCCTGAATTCCCATGTTTCCAGTTCCCATCTTTACCAGGGTACATCCCCTGGTCTAGCCAGATTTGTAAAGAAGAATTGGGATCATGATTGTGGGTAGGAGGAGGCATTTAAGAAGAAGAGGGAAGTTGCATGTTTCCTTGTTGCTACAATGTACCTTGACTGGCTTGTCTCTTCCCTGTAACCCTTCTGTAAGGGGATGTTGCTTCCCCTACTGATGGGATTTGGGTTCCCAATCTGTACTCCCCATCAGTTACAATGATATAATTTTTAGTTTTTTGATGTCTGATACCTGATCCCTTTGACACCTCCTGGTTTTTTAGGCTGGTGTGCTTCTTCCATGTGCGGGTGTTTTTTTTTTTTTTCTTCTTCTGAGGTAGATGGCCACTATTTACTTTCAAGCCTTTAATTCCCCAGATGTTATACCTTTTGATAGTTGGGCACCATAAGCTTTCTTCACCACTTTTGCCTATGCATACATTTGTCTCCAGTGATCATATTTGGAAGGTGAGCATCATGGAATGCCAGTTTAATAGAACAAAGTGTTTTTACCTTGAGGAAGTACATGAGTGGAGGTCCAATGTCCGTCTGCAGCCATAACACTAGCCCTATAAGTATATGCATGTAGATTTGTTGCCACATCATATGTTGTTACATATGAACAAGCCTGTATTTAGATTTGTATAAATGCCCTTTACCTCCCACTTCTTTCCTCTATTTCTTTTTATTTTCCTCTTGTCCCACTATCATGTTCAGCCGTCATTTAAGTTTCAGTAATTTTTCTGTAACATTGCTCTTTGATCAATCCCTATCAGACCTGTCACATTCACCTTGTCAATGATTTTGGATCACTTGTTGTTCCCTTATCCCTGGGTTGGTCAACACCACCTCCTTTCCCTCACCTCCCCATCTCCCATGTCCCCCTGGAACCATCAGCCCATTGTTTCCTCCTCCAGACTGCTCATCCAGTTTATCTCTCTAGATAGACTTGCAGAGGTAACAATATGTACAAAAAAATATAGACATTGTAAGATAGAGTGACCAAAGAAAACAAAATGATGACAACAACAAATAAATCCCAATATACAGAAAAAATACATAAATAAGTAAAAAAATTAAAAAAAGGAATAGCAAAACAAACCTTGTAAATAGTTCAAGGTCTGTTCATTGACCTCCAGGATGCCCCCTGGTTGAGTCAGATAGGGTGCTACAATCCGGCCCCAAAGTATATCCTTGGCACTCCCCCAGGAATTACTCCAGGCTCTGCTCCTCCTGCTGCTCTGCTGCATGGTCTTAGTGTTTTGCTTTAATGTGGTGGACTCAGACAGGGTACAATCCTGACCCTGCTTCTCCATTGCTGTCCCCATAGGATCATGGGTCGTAGAGGGTTGCCATGTTTCATAGTGAGACCGGCCACATGATCCTTCTGTGCATTGGCTGTTCTGAGTGGGGATCTCATCCTGATATTTTCAAAAAGTAGCAAAACTAAGTGCTCACAGAGGAGGTGGGAAAAGGACATGAATAGCAGTTTCACAGAGGCAGAAATCTGAATGGCCAATAAACATATGAGAAAATGTTCCTCATCACTAGCCATCAGAGAAATGCAAACCGAAACAGCAATGAGATACCACCTAGCACCCTGAAAGATAGCTCAGTTCAAAAAATCAGAATGCACAAGTGTTGGAGGAGCAGTCAGGAGACAGCAACTCTCACCCACTGCTGGTGGACCTGTAAGTATGTGCAGCCACGACGGAAATCGATTTGGCGATATCTAAAACAGATGGAAATTGAACTACCCTATGAGCCAGCAATCCTCCTACTGGACCCCCTACCCAGAAGAAGCAAGAAATAAATCACGGCCAGACATCTGTGCTCTAATGTTCATCACAGCCCAGTTTGCAATTGCAAGGAGTTGGAAACAACCCACATTTAAACCAACTGAAAAATGGATTAAAAATCTGTAGTACATATATACAGTGGAGTACTATGTATCGCTGAAAAACAGTGAGGAGCATATGAAGCTCATCGCCAGGAAGCATGGGAAGAACTGGAGAAAATTATGCTAAGTGAAGTTAGCCAAGCGCAAAAGGACATGTACAAGATGAGTCTGCTGGGGTAAACTTTGAAAAGTGCAAAAGGGGGTACAGGGAAAAAGCTGTTGCATACAGAAATTCCTGGGGGAGATCATATGGTAGGGGCCAGACCAAAATCAGGGCTACCTATGGTAGCCAACTGAAGAGGGGGGTAGGAGATGATGATGTGTAGAGGGGGGATTGGGTAGTAAGCCACCCAAGGGGAAAATATTGCTTATAACTCCACAGGCAAAGAGGACCAAACTTAAACCCACTGATCCAGGATGTGAATGTAGCATGACGGCATGGAGAGAGGAGTCAGTAGAGGGGTCTGAGGGCCCATAAGTAGTAACATTTTTAAGCCCAATCATTCCATATAAGTTGCTCTGCCCTCTTCATTAAGCTGACTCAAATAAGAAAAGTACTAGCTTCCTTTATATTTCAGTAATCATAGCAGCGATTGCATAGCTCTTGTTCGGTATGAAAGGTTTAGATCAAGGCATTAATTGTTATGTCTGTTACGGCTTTGTGAGATACCTAAGATACTAACACTACAGATGAGGAAGCTGAGATGCAAAGAGACAGAGGGGTGCCCACTTTCTGTGATAAATTCTTTCCTAGTTCTGCCATTTACTCTAGTAAGCTGAGGTTGTCTTGTTTTTGACCCACTGCTATATTGTTTCCAATTTCCACTGATCTATGTCTGCCACTTCAGTAACAGCAAGCAACTTGCCTATATGTGAATTTTCTTACTGCCATAACTTGAAGTTCTGATAATCCAGCTCAATTGTCACCTCTTTCAGCAGCTTTTTCTGAGAACCTGACCTAGTTTTCTGTTTTCCTAAAGAATAGATAACTATTCTTTCATTTTGAAAACAGACTAATATTGATATTCAACATGTCTCTTTTATTTTTTCCTAAATTGGGCTGTGTAATGTTCACATCTATATTTCCAAATTCCTTACAGATGTCCTTACAGATGTAGTCTATTGTAAACAATCCATGATGATGTATCACACCGGATTAAATGCATTAGATAATATTGCTCTTGGTTTGACTCTAAAAAAAGACACATTACATTATTTTATAAATACTTGGACGTTCCTGGATTACAATCTGTAGAAAAATAGCTGGTTTTATTTTTTCTTCCTCTGCATTCTTCAAGATTTTCTGTGTTTGATTTTCTTAAGTTTGATTACGGTGAAGTTTGTGTGTCCACTTTTTGTTATTTATTCTTTTCTGCAATCTCTGAGCTTCCAGGATATGTGATTTTGTGTCTGCCACTCATTTTGAAAATTTTCTCATTTGAAAATGTGTGAATACTTCACACATTCCTTCTCATCTTTTTCTGGTATTTCCCTTATCCATATTTTATTCCATTTGCAACTGTTCCACATTTCTTGCATAAATTGTTTCTCTTTTACAATTTCTGCTTTTCAAGGTGGGAAGGCTCCACTGATGATATTTAGCCTTACCCATTCTTCAGATGGCCACCTCCAAGGCATCCTTCATTTCTTTAATGATTTTGTGAAAGTAGATTTTCCCTTAGATCCTTATCTGGAGATTCTACCTCTTTGCTCATGATTGATTACCCATGTTTAGCATGCTGCTCTAGTTCTCATTAGAGTTCTTAGCATATTAGTCATAATTATTTTATATTCTTGATTTGATCATTCAAAAACCTCTTCCATTTGAGTTTGGCTGTGAGAGAGACATACCTGGGTAGAGGTAGGGGTGGAGCTCAACATATCAATCAGATTACAGCCTGAGGACAAGTTAGAGATCCTCAGCAGAATCAAGCTCCCATTTGTCTCTTCACCTTCTCTGCATATGGATATTCCACATGGTTCATCAATCTCCATTGTTTCTGTATTGCATTTATTCAGCCAACTGTGGATTCATTTACCTCTGCATCCACCAGCCTATTCCTTACTGCTTCTCATTCAGCTTCTTGTTTTTGAGCTGCCACAGCTACAGAAGTCAAAGAAGCCTTCAGCTTACATCTGACCTAGGGACTTGAACTGGATGGTAGTTACCTACTTCTACAACTGTGTGAACCATTTTTTTGTACCTCCAAGAGTTTTATTTTCTCCCAATAAAATGGGGAATAAATATTGTAACTATGTGCAGCAAAAGTATTCCAGGAAGAAGATCCAAAAGATATGTGGAAACGGTCTGGAATTAGAAAACTTCAGTATGGTATAGGAAAAGGAAAGAACCCATTATATCTCAAGAAATACAAGCAATTGGTAAAGTTGCATAAAGTAATTTTGCAAGGATCCATACCAAACCAAACTCACTGCCCTTGAGGGAGAGACAGGTCCAGTCATGGTGGTTATTTGTTATGAAATATAATGGGGGGGTTGAAAATTATAAGTGACATGATCTAATTTACAATTTCAAGCTGAAAGTGATGATCGGAGTTAAAGAGCTATCAAAGAGAAGCCCATGGAAAAGATGAATTTGAGGTATTGGTGAAATAGTAAATTAATGATCAAGTATAAAGTATATTTTGAAGCTACTGCTAAGTATCTTGGATGTGGAAATGAGAGAAAACAAAGAAATTGAATGATTATCATTTTCCTATTCAAGGAAACTGTCAATTGCATCCTCAAACATTAATTCAATATTCTCTTTAAGGAGATGGGATTACTAGTTTTATTCATTGCTTTCCCCTTAAGAGAACTTCCTTAGGTCTTGAAGTGAGGAGATAATGATGAATAATTATATAGATAATACTTTTTGTATTATCTGAGCCAAAGCCTAGGGTCAACACCAAGAAGAAACAAAAATGTCATCCAGTGTATGTGTGAAGTGCAATGGGGCTGTATTGCAAAAGAAATACCTACTGAAGAACAACAATCTATTTTCATAAATGTACAACATGGTAATCATAGGCAGAAGGCAAAGAAAATTATATTTCTCCTTTACCAAAGCTTTGCATGTATGATCTGTCAGCTGGTAACCAGATTGGCATTTAGCTCTCACTTTGTGAAGTCTTAAAAGGTGTATTACAAATATATTAAAGATAAATTGAAAATACTCCTTCACCAGAGGTAAAGTTACAAGCCTATTTGATACCAAATATTTTAAGTTTCTGGGAGTTCCCTCATTAATTTTTATATGTGCACAGCATTTGTTATTAATAGGTCCAGGAAGTTGAGTTCTAGTTTCCAGTCATGTAAAGGGCTTTGAAGTCATTATTCCTTTGCTCACAACAAGAAAAAACGCTAGGTGTGATAGTTAGAGTTTATATGAACCTAACAAACCTAGAGCCCTGGTGGAGGAGTGGATATGCATGGGACTGTCTGCAGTTCAAACCACCAGCAGAGATGTGGGAGAAAGCCTGGGCTTCCTATGCTCATAAACTGTCAGTCTTGACAACTCACATGGGGTCACTATGAGTCACCACTGTGTGGTACAAATGACATTCTTTGTAGACTTCACTTGCGGTACGCTAGAGGTTAGAGACCCTCTGTCCTTTGTTTTGGATAATGGTCTGCATTTGAACACCACATGAAATTACTGACACAAAATTATGTCTCTCGATAAAACCTAGATTCATATAGTTCAAACCTTTATTTTGACTGACCTGGTTGAATGTATATTTGGTGATTTCCTGCAAGGGAACATTGTTATGCTCATCAGACATTCTCGATGTCATCTATTTTGAAAGCAAAGCTCATATCTATGCTGGCCGTGTTACACTGTTTTGACTTCAGTGATGAAAGTGAAAAAAGTTTCAACAACTGCTTGAAAAATCACCAGCCATATTTTACACAGTAAATGTTGGTAATATATTGTACATTGTCACCACTGGAGGGATAGTTTTATATCATTTTAGAAAATAATGAGACTTTACATACTATCTATTCAGATTCTTTCACGTTACAGTTAAATGAAACTAATCCCAGAGCAAGGCAGTGGTCACCCATGCTCATCACAAATGAGCTGGCAGTAGAGGTGGAACAAGGACAACATCTTCTGATTGCTTATTCAAATAAATCTTTTTTTTTTCACAGAGGGAGGGAGGATCTCTATTTCAAGGTTCATTAGAGTGGTAGGAGAGATTTGTGCCCCCATGATGATAATCTGTAGGTTTTATAGCACCAGATATGTTAAATTACATAGTAAAAGCAGTTTGCAAATGTAATTAATGTTACTAATTGCTAGGCCTTAAAATAGGTAGATTATTTTGGTTCAAGGAACTAATATAGCTTTTTAACAGAAAAAAAGTCAGAGAAATTAGAAGCAGAAGGATGAGATTTACATGTGATGGTTTAAGCATTGAGAAGGGGCTATAATTCAGGGAATAAGGGAAGCCACTAGAAGCCTTGACCAAAAGACAGCAAGAAAGCAGAGATTCTAGTCCCACCAACACAAAGAACTAATTCTTCTAACAATTTTAATGAGCCTGAAAGTTAGATATGTCCCTCACCTTCACTCCCCCATGTAGGCTCTTTTGAAAGGCAGGAATCCCTGAAAACAACTTGATTTAAATGCTTTGAAACTCTGGAGAGAGAATGAAAGTATATAACACTTGGCCCAGTCTTTTGACCCGATGAAAATGTGAAATAAGAACTAAATATTTTTTTAAGTCCCTAGAGAACCTTGGGTGGTACACTATTAAACACTGGCTGCTAACCAAAAGGTTAGTGGTTTGAAACTACCAGCTCCTCCTTAGGAGAAAGTCGTGACAGTCTGCTTCTGTAAATTTTACAGATAATGTCTCTCATATTTCTGGGCACCTCTAGTGGAATGGGCGGGAGTGGGGATTGAGGCTTTCTATTTCCATAAAGAATTACAGCCAGCAATTCACAAGGGCTGTTCAACCCTGTCTTATGGGGCTGTCATGAGTCAAAATCAACTCCAAGGTGATGGACTTTTTTTTTGGTTTTCTAGTGGAGTGGATTTCTTGGATTCTCACTCTTTCCCTTCTGGATCCATTACTCCCTTCTCTGGCTTTTTCATCATTCTACTACAGCCCGAGAACATTTATATCATATCCCAAATTACAAAACTTTGGTGGACGTTCCCTCATTCTTTGGAAGTCAGCATGTTGTAGTGTACTGACTCTGTTCAGTGGCAGGCAGAATGGCCACCTTGGTCTCACTATTATATTCATGATCCTGATGGTGCTCTGGACTATGCATTGACAGCTACACACAAGGCAGGTGGTTCAAACTCAAGATATACTTACCAGGGGAAAGATGAGGCCATCTACTCCCACTAAGATCTACAGATTCAAAACCCTACATGGGATCCTTCTGAGTAGGAATCAATCCCAGGGCGGTAGGTATGTATGGTGCATTCCAAAACAACTATCCTTGTGTTTGGAATTTCATAAAATTCGTTCTACTTCTGGAAAGAACCAAATTAAATCCCTTCATTGCCTTCTGCCTATGCCATCTCTTAGAAAAGGAAGGGAAGCTAGAGTGATAGTTAACTCCATGTCAACTTAAGGATACATAAAAGTATAGGGGTGGAGTTTGGCCAGCCAATCAGGTCACAGCCTGGTGGTAAGGTCTTGTGGACATAGCCTTCTCATATGCAGGGTCCTGGGAACCTCTCCTTCTCTCTCTGCCTTCAACTTCTTGGTAATTGACCCTGGAAGCTGCCAGAGCCCTGTGATGCACTGCATTATTGTATCCACAGGACACTGTACAACCCACTAGTCTGTGATCTTCCTGCATGCATCATTGCAAGTGGTTGTGTGAGTCTGAAGATAGACATATGTACTAGTATTAATTTATGGACTTGAGTTGAACTGAACTGGGATGTTTTCTTTATATACAATACTTCTTGATTTAAAGCTCTTCCTTTCACAAATATGAATGTCTGAGTTTATTTCTGTAGTCAACCCAACCCAACACAGTTAATTCATCAAATAACATCTTCTTTCCTTTATTTCTCCTCCCCTTGCCTTTTCATCTAGTTACAGAACAAAAATTCTCATCTAGTCTGGTAGGAGAAAGCTGGTATGTAGTCATACACATCTCTCTGTATGTGTACATATATAATTATTATTGGTAAATAGCAAGAATGTCCCTTTAGAAATCTGCTCAAAGTCAACCAGACTACTTTTTTCCCCTTCAGACTACTTTTATAATTAATCCCAGAATATTCTGGATGTAGACATTACAACATAGATTCTGAAATTGTGCACAATATTCAAAACTGTCCGTGTTATTCACTGTATTGTTCATGGTCACCTTGTTAGAAGTGGAATTTATTGAGTCATATGGGGCAGAAGAAAGTATCTGTAAATGAGTTGTTGTTGTTTGATCCTGTGGAGTCTGTGCAACAGAGCAAAGCACTACCTTGTATTATGACAACTTCACAATTGTCGCTGTGATTGAGTCCACGGTTGCAACTACTCTTTTAAGCAATTTTGTTGAGATTCTTTTTGTTTTCCTCAGATCCTCTGCTTTACCTAGCATTATATTTTCTCCAAGGACTGGTCCATCCTTATAGAAGGTCCAAAGTTCTTGAGATGAAGTTGCTCCATTCTTCCTTCTAAAGCGCATTCAAGCTGCATGTCTTCCAAGATTTGTTTGTACTTCTGAAAGTCCATATTTTATTTAGTACTCTTCTCCAATACCACGATTCAAGGACATTCAGTTTCGACTCTTCCTTGGTTTTTTGTGCAGCTTTTGAAAGCAAATGTAGTGATTGAAAATACAATGACTTGGGTCAGGCTCCCTTTAGACTTCACAGAGATATCTTTGCCTTTTAAACCCTTAAAGAGGTCTTTTGTAGCGGATTTACCCAATGCAACACATCAGTTGATTTATTTGCTGCTGCTGCCATGGACAGTGATTGGGAACCCAAGTATAATTAAATCCTTGGTAACGTCAGTGTTTTCTCTGTTTATCATTTATCTGTTTATCAAGTAGATTAGAGAAACAAGTTCATGAACATGCATGTGTATATAAGAGAGTTTTATATACAAGAGCAACTGAATATTGAGAAAATATTCCAGCTCAGTCCAGATCAAGCCCATAAGTCCAATATTAGCCCATCTGTCTGATACCAATCTATAATGTCCTCTGCAGACTCACGAAATACATACAATGATGCTGAATACAGGAGGATCACAGGCTGGTGGGTTGGAAATCTTGTGGATCCAGTGGCATTGTAAGCATCTCCACACCAGAAGGGGTCTCTACATGACTTATCCAGCTTCCAGGGTGTTGTGCCATGTGTCTTGTCAGTAGAGAAGTTTCTCAAGGAGTGAGCCAAGAGAGACAGTGTCTCCTGCCTCCAAGGAGAAAATGCAAGAGTTCCCATAATTGTCAAAAGACCATGCCCACACAGAGACCTCATTGGCTATGATCTGATTGACAGACTAGACTCCATCCCTACACTCTTAGTCCTCTCAACTCCCAAATTGACACCAGATTATGTAACTACCACAATCATGATTTTTCTTTACTTTTAGGTTTAAGTCATACTGCTGGCTGTAGTCTTCATCAGTAAGTACTTCAAGTCCTCTTAATTTTCATAAATGCAGGTTGATATGATGAAGGAATCCAACCCTGATGCATACTTTTCCTTAGTTTAAACCATATAGTATTCCTTTGGTCTGTTTGAAAGACTGTCTTTTGGTCTGTGAACAAATTGTGTCCAACTGAGCACAATTAAGTTTTCTGTAATTCACATTCTTTTCAAAAGTACCTATAGTTTGTTATGATTCACATTGTGAAAGACCTATGAATAGCCAATAAGACACAAGTGAGCAAATATGTATATATTTTTTACATTTAGTCAAGCTCTATCAGCAATGTATCACTCATTCCATGTCTCTTTGAAATTTAGCTAAAATATCTGGCAATTTCCTGTATATATACTACTACAGCCATTTAAGAATTATTTTCATCAAAATGTCATCAAATATAATTTGATTATATTATATAAATTAAATGTATTATATCATTTGATTTCAAATATCATTGAGATCATTTGATTATTTCTGCTGTGATTGACTTTTCCTCCCTTCATAATAAATTCTCTCAGGACCTTATGTTATCTGTGGTCAGTACAAAGGGAGAGGAAGACATTTTCCACGTTGAGAACTTTGGTATAAGTATAGCCTTCCCTTCTTGTTCCAGTAAGTGGAAGTACAAATCAGCACAGATACTCAGTTTCCAATATTTAAAAATGTAATGTTGCTATTGAAAAGTATTTTACATAAGGTTGCATATGTTTTATGTATCAACCTTAAGTTCAAGTTAATAGCTTTGACTTGGGAATCTAAAGAAATTTTGTGGCTAATACAAAAAATAATATCTTTAATTATAGCTATAATAATATGAACATTGGGAAAAAAAAGAAGAACTAGGCCCTGAGTCTTATGACTGGTAGGCTTCTCCATCGTCTCTTTTCATAGATGCTTTTGTTACTGGGCATCACCTAACATTCCAATGCTCAACAGAGCAAACCCTGCCTGACCCTGCACCATGTCACAGTTGTCATGCTGGAGCTCAGTGCTGCAGTCACTGTGTCAATTCAACTTGTCGAAGGTCTTCCTTCCCACAGATTTAGTTGGTTTACTTCCTTTGCACTCCACCAGGAAGGTTCATTTCAAGGTATAACTGTCAATTTGCTATTGTTTTAAAACAATAACTATTTGCAATGAAAAAATCTTTGGCCATGTATAATCTGCCATGGTACTTCTATCACCAAAGACATATTTTCTAACCTCCTATTATTGTTTTCAATTTTTGCATTTGAATGACCATTCCTTATCAATACATTTTCATTGACTATTTGATCAATATTGATAAAAAATCTTCAATGTTCTCATCTTTGGTGGCAGTGCATCAATTAACTTGTCTTCTTCATTATCATATGCATATTTTCTTGTATTTGACAGCATACAGCTTCAAATCAATACTGAAATGTTCTTTTTTGCAATGAATGTTATCGTATTTCTTTTCATTTGTCTTTCCTTGGTCAGTAGATTATGTAATTTTCTGATTTGAAAATACCAATCTCCGTCTATTTTAATCACTAAAGTCTAGGTTATCAAACTATAGGAGTTCCTTTATGTCTGTGATGACTCCTAACTTTCTTAATATCTTCCTTTGTAGATTCAGGCTGTTAGGGAATGTTTGTAGCAGTTTCTTCTCATTTTCAGTTTTACCACTCTGGCAAATCAGGTTCCCAGAAAATTTGCTCCAGTCACACAATTAGGATCAACTCTCCTGTACTCAAGTTGCTCTTTCTAAGTCAGTCATGTTTTGAGAGTCTCCCATCATGGGTGTGTTGACTTTTGTCACTGTATCAGACAAGGCTCTGCACTATACGTGGGGCTTGCTGTGGCTTACTTTTCAGAAGTGGTATGTCTTTTCCTGCCTTCTTCCTAGTCTGTCTGTCTGTTGATTCCCTGGAAATTCCCTCAACATGGGTGCCACAGCAACACCCAAGTCACCAGGGCCCAACGAAGTAACATAGAAGCAGTAATTATAATGCTACTAGCGCACCCGAAAAACCTGGCATGTTTGCTACATATTGTTAATCAGCTGGCACTTGTTGAATGCTTTCTCCAAATAAATCAGCTTAACTTGCTGGAAACTGTGGGGGTGAGATGTGGAAGCAGAGATGAAAATGAAATAGCTACAATAGCCATAATACCTAAAATTTTCATAGTTCTTATTATGTGCCAGGCAGTTTTCTAAGTGCTTTCCATGTAAGATGTGTAACCTTCACAGGAGCTCACAAGGTAGGAAGGTTCATTCTCAGAGAACAGAGAAGACGGAGGTACCCAGAGAATTGCCTGAGGTCCCAGACAGGGTAAATGGAAGAGTTGGATTCACAGTCAGCTGACTGCCCCTAACCTTAGTGGATGAGTGTGTGATGGGGAGAATTCTCTCTCTGAGGAAGACTAATCAAGTATTCAAATTGTAATTGTTACTGAAGTCTGCTACAAATCAACTCCAATAAAAACCATTTCCATCTGATATTTACTGCCTCACTCCCCTCTAGGACAGTTTCCAAAGGTTCAATCTAGTAGATTCTTGTAACAATAACTTGGACTAGGTATCCATTTTTCTTCTTGGAGCTGGAAAGTGTAGGACAGAGGAGCAAATGGAGGAACACAACATATGAATTGTATTTCCTTTTTCCTTTAAGTAAAAATGCTCAGGCCCCAAAGTTCCCCTTCTCATCTAGGTCTTGTTCTTGACAATCAAGACTCTGTTTCCACACATACTTCATAAGGGAGAATCACACCCAGAACAGGATCCCTTTAATGGAAGACACCACTTTCCAGGGAGGTTAAGGGGCAGGACAAGGCAAGAACAATTTGTCTTATTTCCTCTGACTCCTGATTAGGAGTGTTGGGTTTCTGGTCTCGCCTGAACCATTGCAGGCAGATGGCTGAAGCCCTTGTGCTCCGTGGAAGTGAAACTAGCCATCAACCTCCTCTGAGCCTTCTCTTTTTCACTGATTTGATGGACAAGTGACTTGTGGACTTCGGGAGACCAAGTACATCAGCTTGTGAGACTCAATACATGCCAATTAGCCACTCCCCCCCCCTCTAGCCCCCCTTACCTCTGTAAGCAGTGGAGAGAAGAGACCACCTCATAGGCAGGAACTGAGGCTCTCTGAGGAGTGTACCTGAACAGAAACTATGAAGAAATTTTGATTTATCTTGCTACAAAAAAAGAGAGGAGGGAACAAAACGAATTGAACTTTTGGTGGAATCTGATCATTCACCTCAGTGACAGGAGATCTGAACTCCACAGAGAAATATCTACTTACCAGTCATTATAAGCCAGGATGGTAAGCTATTAGACAAACTGGTCTAATCTCTATTTTTGAGCCTTGTTTCCTTCCGTCTTTTAGAGGACATGTGGATCTGTGGTCACATTCCATTCTGTTGCTTGCGCGAAATGAAGCGCAATGAAGGCACAGCTTTTCAGCTCAAACCCATGATGTCACATGGCATGCCTCAGCCAATGCCACTGATGTGCGCCCTTGTTGAGATCGTGTTTGCTTTCTAAATATCGAGCAGTACCCTCTGTAGCCTCTCAACAAATGATCTCAGAATAGAAACCTTTTCTTTGACAAAGGGGAAACTTTTCTCCGATGCACTCTTTTTCCACAGGAATGAGCAGGACTAAGCGAAGGAAGCAAAGCCATTCTCGCTTATGATGAGCCATCATACGGGGATACCTAATTTGACCCCCTCTTTTTGAAACTACCGGCTGGAGGCATTGGAAAGCTGAGGGGAATACACGCGTCTTCCTTCGATAGGCGGTGTGCAGACTGGATGGGGGCTGCAGTCCTTCCGCGACCACCTGCCCCATCCTTTTTCTGTGTGCACCCCGCAGCACATCGCCTCAAGGGGCTCCCACAGCCCTGGAGACTCCAGTTTGAGGGATCAGAGGATCTCACTCAGGCCCCAGATGGTTTCGATTTTACTTCCTTGACTCCAGCCCCATGCGTTCTTTCTTTTATTTTTATTTACAAGAATGCAGTGTCATAATTGATACGTTTGGGGGGAGGAATTAACTCCTCGTGTCTATCCTTGGGGCTGCTGGGGAGAAATCCCCCGGCTCCGTTTGAGAAGGCTGTCCACCCCGCTTGGCACGTGAACAGGCTGAAATGAAATGTCTTTTGTTGTAAACACCTAATTTGTTCATTTTGAACTGTCTGAGTAACTAGATCAAAGACCAATGTCAAATGCCCAAAGCAGTGTTTGTCAGCAGTTGACTTTTTTATTCTTGTTCTAAAGCACTGAAAGGGAAAAAGGCTAGTACTGTATTTCCACAAAAGCACAGCAAAGCCGGCGTTGGCGGCGTCTCTCCACAGAATGAACACATGCTACTGAGTACAGCCCATTTGTCTCCTGATTACAGCCGGGCCCAGGGGAACTGCTGTTGGCTTTGGCTCCCACCTCTTTCTCTGAGCGCCTTCTCACTGTGACATTCCACCCACAACCCTCGCCACACACAGCACTGGGCAGGCCGGTCTCTTCGCTGTGTTGTTTACTCTCTTTTATAAATTAAAACGGGGTCTTCTTGTTTGAAATGCGCAGACTTGCCTCGAACAACAATAATATATACTTTTGAGCTACTTTCCTTTGGAATGCAGTGGTGGACCATGATGAATGCATTGATTTTCTCATTTGACTTTCCCATGCCGGGCAGAGAGGCCAGTGAAGCAGACGAAGGCGGCAGAGCAGATGACAAATCTGGCTCCTTCTGACTCAGCCACCCTGCAGCACAAGAGAGAACTGCCCCTGGGACCTCCCCAGTTTGTGACCCTTCAGGGCAGTAGAAAGCCTCATCTTTCTCCCTTGGAGTGACCGGCCGTTTTAAACTGCTGACAGTGTGTGGCTAGCAGCCCAGTGTGTCACCATTGTGTCACCAGAGCGCCTCTAATAGGGCAGAGCTACCTATCTAAGGCATCAAGTCTCTGATTTTAAAAATGGTGGCAGTGAGGGAAATGGTATCGCTAACTTGCGTATGAACCTACTTGGGTGGTTGATGCTGCTGCGGCCATCATTTCCTCTTCAAAATAGAAGATCTAAATGATGTGTCTTTCCCTGTCCTCGGGATTATCCTTTAAAAACGGAGCAGAACATGCCTTTATTATTCTAAAAGCGTAGCTTTACAAATAAGACAGTTTTAGGGTAGCTGTGATATATTCTCAATTATACCTTTCTTAACTGATTTTCCATAAGGCCTGCTCTTGTCACGTTAGACGGAAAATCTTAAACTAAAAGCTTCATTTCATACCTAGCAAGAGCTGCTGTCAATACATATTTTATGTATTTGTTTCTTTAGTTTCATTATTCATTTACTTTAAAGAAAAATAAGCTAGAAAATGTTTGTGAAAGTTTCCTTCCTTTTAGATTATCTAAATTCACTCGATCCATCCATCCCTGTCTTCTTTTATATTCCTATTCCCTTTATTTTCCTCCTTTACAATCGTTTTTCTTATATTAAAAAACAAAATGCTGTCATTTGGCAGCTCCCTCTCAATTATGTTTCCACTGCTGGGAAATGTGGGAACAAAGGCATCTAAAGTATCACCGAGTGGGGATCTACATTCAGCCCTGCTGGTGAGGCTGTTTAATCAGCCTGACGAGGATGAAATTGTAGGCTTTCCAGCACTGGTTAGAGATTTTGGGTTTTGCTTTTGGAATGTACGCAAAGCCCATGCAGTCATGTGATTGCTTTGTCCTTCTGTGGACCACCACTATCCTAGAAAGGAGCAAATGGAATTTGACCTACCAATCTTTAGTTGGCATGAAACAGTAGTCCGACAGATGCTTTTAAAATACCACTCAGGCTTCTTTTGGTGGCATAACCCACCTACCAATATTCTACTCCTCCTTACCTGGGGTCTCTGGATAGGGAGGGTAGACTCAGAACCATGGAGTCACATATGGCTTGCATGAGCTGGTACACTTTGGTTTCTCTTCAACAGAAGAAAATTTTGGAAAAAGGCTACCTCTCCTGATGCCTGTTGTCAGTGGGGCTCCCAGTCAATGACCCATCTTCCTTGCTAGTCCAGCTGAGCTTAACTGGTGTGTTTGGAAGGACTCCCATTTAAGCCTGGAGGAAGAACGAGCCTACCTGGTTGCCTTCTGTCTTTATATGGGGGTTCTGGCACATCTTCTTCTGTTGACTTAGCAAAGTGACCAGATTATAAGGGGAACATCTTTGACTGGGGTTGGGGGTTGGGGCGACTTGGGGGGTTCTTGATTAAAAGTTTGGTCTATATGGAACAGCAAAAATTTTCATAGAACACAAAAATAGTATTGTAATATGTCTATTTTAATTTTAAAACACTACAGGATGTTGTTAAATTATTAAAAAGGGAGACATCAGGTCACCTTATTTAAGTGGTATAAGGTACCGTACCACTGTGCTGCCTCTCCAGTCTTGGGGTCTCAAACCAGTTCTTACTAAAAAATACAAAACAAAACAAATAAAGTCTTAGCTCATATTAATGTCACTTTGTAGAATTTGACACTTTTATCCAAGATTTTTTTCTCTTATAATTTTGGCTGTGAATGCATGTAGGGGAGCCTGACTGCTGCTGTCGGCATGTACTAATGAATACTCCTTGGGGAGCTAATAGCAGGAATGAGAGGGAACACTAAAGCAGCTGCTGTAGGCGGTGTGGAAGTAGCAGAGCAGGAATCTAGGTCACCGACCAACTTCTGATGAAACTTAAGCCCCTATCAGGGGATGGGTCATTTTCATCGCCTCAGAAAGTTTTCTTGTGCCCCTTTGGTAAAGATGCATTTCTCACTGGAGTGAATCACTCCTTTGAGTGTATCTTCATAGCTTAGCTTTCAGATGAACATATTCATTGTTATATTTAAGTCATTCACTGTTAACTGCAAGCAACAGAATGTAATACAGCCTTATCAGGAAAACAACTGCTACCGGTTTTAGAGTTGACTCTAAATTGATCTAAATTCCATACTATGTGGATTCATCTGACAACATAAAATCTATAAGTACTAAACATTTGTCGAGAACTTTTCTTCACTCCACACTCTTTAAACCATTTAGGAGTATTAATGGGTATTTTTTTAAAAGCAAGAGATCCAGTGTAGGTAGCAAGCATTTGGTTAATAAGCTATAGAACATTGTTTTCTCAAGTTAAATTGTGCAATTTAACACAAAACCTTTAAATGTTTTTTTTTTTAACATGATAGCTTAATGTCACAGTAGCCATGCTCTTTGCTTCATCAGATTTATCCAAACTGTGCATTCATCCTGTGTGTTAGTCTGGGTAGACTAGAGAAACAAATCCATAGACATGCATATGGATATAAGGGAAAAGTTTATATACAAGAGAAGCGGAACATTAAGAAAGCATCCCAACCGAGTCCAGTCCAAAGGCATAAGTTTGATATTATCCCATATGTCCGAAACTAGTCTATAAAGTCTCCTTCCAACTTACGAAGCACATGCAATGACACCAGGACAATCACAGGCCAGAGGGTACAGAGTCTTGTGTGTCCGGTGGCAGTAGAAGCATCTCAGCACTTGGAGGGGTATCCACATGGCTTCTCCGGTCCCAGAGGTTTGACACCATCAGGGCAAGCCCATGTGGCCTCTTCTTTTGCTCCCCCATTCTCCAGGAATCAGGATTGACCAGCATGCTGTCATCTCATCTTCTCAGTAGTTTGTCCATCTCTGAAACTCAGTCAAGTCTGCCTTCTCCAATTGGGAAATATCGGAAGATTTCCCAGAAATCTCAGGAGAAAGCCATGCCCACACAAAAGCCTCCTTGGCTATTTCCAGATTGATAAGCTAGATTCCATCCCTAGACTCCCAATCATTAGTACATGACTAGCACACCCTGTCAAATACGAAGACTGTGCCCAGGGTTCTGTGAGAGTCCCTGGCTAGTGGGATGGTCAGGAGAGGATTGTACATTATATTTTTAATTGATAGATTGGTGCTTTTCAAGAATGTATTGTTTTTATCACATAAGTTTTACTCTCGATTATTATTTAGTTTAAAATATTGTAACAAGTGGCCAAATACAAATGTAAAGAAAAGGTATTTCCTTTGAAAAGAAATTTAATGCTCTGGAAAGTCTCAGTAAGGCTGAGTGTTGAAAAATATAACAGCAGCAGACTAGCTACCACATGAGATGTCCTATGAGTTGACAATAACTCAATAGCAATGAATTTAGTTTGGCTTGGAGAGAAAACAGCATATCTTAGAAGAAGGACCAGAAGGGTCCTTAGAAGGAAGGATGGGCTGAGCCCCGGTGGCGTAGTGGTTGTGCGCGACTGCGGCCCACTGGGACGGAGGTTCAATTCCAGCCGTGGGGCTGGGCCTCCTACTCCCACCACCGGAGAGCAGTGATGCCAAAAAAAAAAAAAAAAAGAAGGAAGGATGGTGAGACTTCTTCTCCATAGGTTGGAGGGATCCATCCCTGAAGAAGGATATTATGCCTCAGTAAATTCAGCTATTACTTTGATGTTGTTTCAATCCATTTTCCTCCTCTCTTTTAACTGAATATGTCACATACAGTTTTATTGAGATGGCTTTCCCCTTAGAACACAAAGTACACTTCAATGATTTTTAATCATTACGTTACCTATGTAAAATGCAGCCCAATCAAGATACAGATCATTTATATCGCCTGGAAAATAATCTTGCCCACCCCCTTATCCTCCATCGAGGTAATTGTTCTGACTTGGGCCTCCAAAGATTTGTTTTATTATGAAGACAAAAAATCTTTCTTAATTGTCATACAATACAATAGAAACATGGCTTATCATAAAGACAAATACTTCTGGTTTAGGATTGATGTCTTAATTTTAATTGATAAAATATCTAGATTTATCTGACAATACAAATGTAATCTGGCAGTGAATAATAGCATGCCAATTTCATCTGCTGAAATAGTGATTTTTAAAGTATCCTCTGAGAGAAGTAAAAACTAATCTGGAGACCTGGAATCTTTGCCTTTTATTGCTAGATTTGTGTGAATATATGCAAATCAGATTCTCCTCTGTCTTTCCTCATGAAAATTGATAGGTTCAGACCAGGGCTTCTAAGGAAGGTGACTTCCAGATTTAATACTCTTAGATGTTGGATTAGACTTTTTTTTCCTTGCACTGAATATAAGACATAGTATAAATGAATAAATAAGTCATCAATGGGTTTTAACTCTTCTTTGGCTATACAGAAATCTATGTGAATACTGTTGAAGGGGATGTATATGAAATAATAATAATACTTTCAGATTCATTTAGTTTGTATCTATTTTACAGTCTTTTGAAATAAGAGATCCTGATTATCTGTGTGACAAACTTCTTCGAACTGTGATGGCTTCCAACAAAAATTCATTAATCTCTCTCACAGTTCTGATTCAGCTGGTTGGCTTTTGCTCAATAGCTTCGCATGTGATTGCAGTGGAAGACATCTGATGGCGACTAGACTTGGGTCATCAGAGAGCTTCTTTAGGCACATGTCCGGTAGAGACTGGTTTGACAGGACTACTAGAAAACACATAGGGGTTTCTTTCCATTCATTTTCTCCTATGACTGGTTTAGTCTTAGTCCCAGCATGCTAGTCTCAGATTACTTCTACTTTATAGATGATGGCCTGTGATCTCCCAAAGGACAAGGCAAAAGCCGCTAGGCGAAACTAGACCATCCCAACCCATCATCCATTACACCTGTCCATATGGTCCGTCTCTGGGGAAGAAGCAACAAAGAGTTGTCAGTCACCTTTAAGCTACCCGTAATGAGTTTTCTATTTTCAGAGCTGCAGCCTGAAGCTTCCTTTTCAGTATGTTTAACCAATGCTAGTGCTTGTTTAATTGCCTCACCTTCAGACACATGACCTTGCCAAGTCACTTACCTGTTTGAACATGGACCTTTCATGGGTAACTTGTCCTTTGTCCCTTCTGGAGAGATTATGGGAATCAAATGTGATAACACAGATGAGAGCATACAACTGTGAAAAGAAGGACAAATGAAAGGTCATCATTAAAATGAAAACTCGGGGTGGTTTGTTTTCCCCTGGAAAATAATGAAACAAAGCTAATGTCTTTTGAAGTATAAATATAAACATAGTATAAGTGAATAAATTAGTCATCAATTTGCTTTAACTCTTCTTTGGTTATATAGAAATCTATGTGAATACTATAGAAATTCAACTGTACAGTTGAACTCACCAACATCATTCTCAACATTATGGCTTTCCTGTTGTCATGAAGGTCATGTTTACTGATAGCCCTTCTTGATTTTCCTCCCTAATAAGTCTCTGACTTATGGTTGACCCTGCCATGGTGTCTCAATAATCACGTTCATCTGACATCAGATTGCTTATTTGTTCATTTATTTACTCATTTTCTTGAACATGAGTTTATATGGGCAGAGAGTTTCTTCAGTGCTTACAAATAATCGGCGTAGTTTCTTGACATTGAACAAACGTGGTTGAGTAAGTGAACTTGAGTGAGTAAATGGCTGGGGTTACAACAGTTGACCCATCCACCATCTTAGTTTTGCAACTTCTTGAGTTTCTTTTTCAGCTATGTCAGCTTTCATGTTTGTTTCCCTTCAGCATGCATTATAAGCAGTGCCTACAAACGAATTACTTCCTGGTGTGGCTCCTTTTCTGGGCTCTCTCTGAGTATGGTCTCTTACTACTATGAATCACCCCAGCAATCTTTTCTGAAATATATTTCTGTACTAATGTCTCTTTCTATATGCTTCTACCACCATTGCCTCAGGTCAGTGATTCATGATGAAACTAGTAAAAATACACCTTCTCTATATTTCTTTGTCACCACAAGCATTAGAATCTCTAAACCTCAAGTGCACAATGCTACTCTCCTCTTCAGAAAACGGGAGTGGCTTATCCATGCCTACAGGATGAGTTGCTAGCTTCTTAAAATGGAAGTCACTTTGTGTCCTTGTCTGGGTTCTGTCTACTTTTACCAGAATCACGGATGTCCAACACTACAGTTTCTTTACATCAATGTTCGCTCCGTCTACAGTGGGCAAGTCTAAGACATGGGGATAATGTTACAATATCCCGAAGATTCTGATTTAGAATTTGAAAGATTGGGCTTGCATATACAGCAAGCTCATACATAGGGGATGAGCATGCCTCTATGAACACTTTTCTTACTGTATCAAGACTCCATTACTGAGGAGTGTGCCATGCCTAGACTACGTGCCCTGTCTTTGCTTCAGTCTGTTCCCTTTCCCCAGCATATGCTTCCCACACCTGGCAGTTTGATGGTGTCCTATACTTCAAAGAACTAGATCAAACACCAGCTTATTGAAGACTTTCTCTCAACCTTCTCCAGGAAGAGTAAATTGGATCCTTAGCTGTTTCCTTAAAGCATGGATATTTACTTAGTCATATGTAACTCTAAACTTCAGGGGGCAGTGACATAAATTTGCCATTTCATGGAAATAAAAATTCATATCCAAAGTAATAACTTCATAATGTAATAATTGTGTATTCACAAAATCCTATCAGCATGCTGAATGTAATGAAACAACCACTGTTTGTCAATTGTGACTTTGCTACACAATAAGTATAACACAGCAGGTACACAATATACATTTGTTGAAATAGTTCTGAAAAGTGATCTTAAGGCCAAAAATTTACTATGGAAAATGTTGGCTTTCTTGGCAGACATTTTTTACAGTGTGATGGAGAATAGTTGACCATAAATTATCTTGTTGAAAAATGTTTAATATTTACCATCTTATTTAGCAAACCCCAAATCTGTGCTGAATCAGAAGTAGGAATGTTAAAGTAATTACTTTGAGAAGTCAATTTAATGAATGCCCAATATGTGAAAGCATTATTTCTGTAATCTTTTTTATTGCCCAATTTATCATTTTTATTGTTCATTTACTTACATTATATAGCTCTACAATGAATTATAGTCTCTAACCCCCTCCTCCAATTTTTTCAATTATGATCTCTTAGAAAGCCAAAAAAACCTTTTATTTGAAAAGAATTTCTTAATACTTCTTAAGATGAATCTATTTGATTCTTCTGTACTTGGGATAATTTCCCTAGAGTTTTCTCTGAATTATATATGCCTGTGTTTAAACAAGCATTTTCTTTTTCACAGTCTAAATTCTTCTCAAACTTCATCTTCCAGGGTGGTCAGAAGACTCACATGTCACTGTTTACAATGACTTCATGCTGTGGTCTTCGAAGCACAGAGTACTGAGTTATGAAGGCAAAAATCTTTATGTAGAATAAATATTTGTATTGCCCAAATAGCAAGGTGACTATACAACATGGCTGACACAGGTCATTACAAGACTTTGTTCCCTCCACAGGAACACTATCAGCAAAATAAACATTTGCTAAAATAGAAATACAATGAAAGGATTTTTCGAGTGTGACGAGGCAGAGAAAAATCTTGGTAAGAATGGAGCATTTTATTTTATTTTTTGAATATTTGATCTAATTTCAGATTCAGACTCTCAGAAATTTCTTTCATGATTTTGGCCTACATTTTAATTTATTATATACTTGCTATAAAAACTTTTTAGTTGAAAACTTTTAAAAATGCTTCAAAAGTATTCTTAGGTCATCTAACAAATTATATATACCAACAGAAAAATAGAATGAGGCTTTTTAGATCTGGGCTATTGTTTCTAGAACTTGAAGAATCAATTGAATATAAATTTATAAAAAATAAGAAGACATGTCTTTGAGTATGTACTGAATAATTTGAAAGTATATATGATAGTCATCTAAATGTTGCCCAAGATTATTGTAAATCTATTAAATATGGAGAACTAGATTAAGAAAAGCTGAACATGTTGAAAAAGCAAAGGGAGGATTTGAAAGTGAACTCTAGAAAAAGTGTACAAGTTGGAAACATTGAATCAGTTTTTATATTATTTGAAGTTGTTTGCTATCTTGGCTAATGTTAAAATACAAGTATTTCTCCAACAAAAAAATATTACCATAATCAAATGCTACATTGTCTTACAATTTGGAAGCACAGGTTGGGAATTTAATAAGGTTGTTTGTCATGGCTTCATGTAAGGTAAAAGCTTAGGAAAATTCTAGATCATAAATAGGTATTAATTTTAAAAGATAGGTAACTGAATCTTGACTAATTGCTTTCTTTAACCATGTGCTGGGTGAGTTGATTCCAACCATGGTGACTCCATGCCTCTCAGAGAAGAGCTGTAGGTTTTCACTAACTGAGGTTGGGGCTTTGTCTTTTAGGTACATCGCCAGGTATTTCCTTTGAGATAGCCCCTGGGTGGGCTTGAACCTTCAACTTCCATGAATAACTATGTTGATAGGACTCTTCTACATTTATATCTCCTCCCAAATATTAAGCAAACGTTAGTATTTCCAGCTCAGAAGCATAGATATATTCTCCCTAAAGACGCCAGCTATCAGAGACCTTTGTGTCTCTCACAATAGATAGGGCTGACTCCATTCTGTTAGGACAATGGGTCACACCCCCTGAAAGCTTTAGCGAAATCAAGTCTCCTGCCCGAGGTCAATCAAGGTTAGGCTGCCACCATAAGGAATTGGAGGTCTGCCCATCTTGTCACATGGGGACCCCATACTTCCCTTTCCTATATGTGTGCCTATAGCACAACCCTTTCCTGTGACAAATGTCCTTATCTGTAATTAGGGGCCTTGCATGTCCCCTAAAGGTATATAAAGCTTGGTGAGAATAAAGGAGTTCTCTCATTCTGGCCCCCTCTCTCATCCCTCCCTCTTGTGCTCTCGCTGGGCCTCCTCTCATCCCCCAACTTCTCTCCTCCCTCTTCCTTTTCCCTATGTCCTCTCCCCCTCCCACCCCTTTTCACATGGACCACCAACCAAGACTGAGGTGAGCATTCTACCATGAAATGTGCCTGACTCCATTGTGTCTCTCTTTCTCATGTTCACTATGACTTTACTATAATAATTAACTAATGATCGCCCAGCAATTGTGCCTACTGAACCTGTGATATTAATGTTGGAGGCCGGCTTCCTCTGATATACCATTTGTGTCACTTGGGCATGGTGACTGCTTTACTTAGTGACACAACCTGTGAAATGCATCACTTTGACTGGACTAGACCTAGAAATCATGCAAACTCTACTTGGGACATTTAAAGGGTTATAATATCATCTCTTTCTATAAGCAACATAGATAAGGAATCTCCTCCTTATTTCCTTCTCCCTCTTCCTTTCCTTCTTTTATGAATTTGAGCAGAATCCATCCTGTCGATAAGTAGATAGTGAAGTGGAACGTGATTCTTTAGCAGCACAAGAGATAGTATCATATGCTGCTTGGGGTTTTGATTTTGTTTTTCTTTTCATGGTAAAAGAATAGTGCATCTATGAACTACTATCCACAAAATCATCCACAGTTCTTTGAAAGAAACTGGAAAAGAGAAATATGAGCCAATTACTATAGCCCACTGAGACTTAGTTTAAAGTATGTCTTGAGAATCAATGTTCTCTACTGATGATGAGTTTGAGGCTTTCCCTTTGCTCTGGGAGAGCAGATACGAAGTCACGCTTCCATCTATTATACACGTGACTCACTGGAGATACTGTCTCTTGTTCTCTGATATGTATTTGAATAAAATAGCACTTTTGGAGGAAAGTCATGTAGGGCTATATATTTTCTATACTCCATGATTTTAAAATGGGGTGTGGATGGGTTAAATCAGATATCACATCTTTCAAAATAATATTGAGAATAACAGTTTCACTGGAGATGTGTGACTCCTATATATGATTCATAACAAAAGGAAGAATAAGAGAAAAATGCCCTGCCAAGGAGATCATAGGTAATTGTCCTGTTTAATTCTCTCCTCTCTCAGCTGCACTTTTTCTGCAGAAATAATCACTCTAACTCCAGCTATAGAACTGTGTTAGTCTGGGTAGACTAGAGAAACAAATTCACAGACATGTATATGGATATAAGGGAAAGTTTATATATAAGAGGAACACAACATTGAGAAAGCATCTCCACTCAGTCCAGTCCAAGGTCATAAATCCAACATTAGCCCATATGTCTCATACCAGTCTATAAAGTCTCCTGACTCACAAAGTACATGTAGTCGAAGCATCCTGCCTCTGGCATGGGTCTCTGCATGGCTACTCCCTTTCAAGGATCAGGGTCCATCAACAGCATCCAGTGGTGGCAGAAGCAGCTCAGCAGGGGTCTTCACGGGGCTTCTCCAGCTTCAGAGGTCTGGTTCTATCAGGGCAAGGCCATGTGGCTCATCCTCTGGCTCCTCCAGTTCCTTGGATGCTGCCATTTTGTCTTGTCAGTGGTTCGTCTCCCAACAACAAGGGAGATGATCTCTTATCTCCACAAGGAAAATATTGTGAGGCTTCCCAGAATTCTCAGAGAAAGCCATGGCCACAGAGGTCTCATTGACTATCCAGAATGACAGGCTAGACTCCACCCTTATATTTCCAATCGTGAAATTTATATCAAGTACATGATCACCTCAAGAATAATCTCAAATATGTAGGATTCTGTATATAAACATTTAGCAAGATTGCAGAAATGGTCTCATGACTAATATAATTTATTCTTAGGACTTGTTTTTTTATGAGTAGAAATGCCATCATCAATCTCAAGACAAGATTTTGGTGTTGCTGTTTTTATACCTTTTGAAAATTGCTACAGTGAACACAAGAACTAGTACAATTTATAATCACATTTTAAATAAATATATTTGGCTAATACAGAAAACACCCTACCATTCCGTCAATGTCCATTATAGCGACCCTATAGAATCCTGTGGGTTTTTGAGACTAACTCTTTATGGTGGCTTTTTAACTGATGATCTTTTGATTAGCATCTCGATTCCTAGTCACTGAGCCACCAGGGTCCCCAGTTCTTGCTAATAAAGAATACAAGTGTCTAGATTCCTCACACTCACATATCTAGCCCTAGATTGAGAATCCACTTCCAAGGAGAGCACTTTGCATAGATCCCATACCACAAACAGCCTCCATTCGGGAGCAGTGACTGGATTTGGGAATTAGTTTGAATGACTTTCCTCCGCATGAAGTAGTAAAATTAGCAGTGGAATACAGTGATACTACATTGTCCTGTGCCACCCAGTTAGTTCTGATCCCCATAGCCACCCATAGCAGCCTATGCACAATAGAAGGAAGCACTGTCCATCTTCACAATTGTTCTTATGCTAGAGTCCCCAATGGTAGCCATCATGACACTCCATCTCCATGAGGACCTCCCTCCTTTTCACTGATCCTCTACAGAGCACAATAGCCTTTTCCAAGGGTTGGTCTCTCCTGACAACATGTTCAAAGTATGTAAGACAAATTCTCACCGTCGTTGCCTCTACATAGCACTCTGGTCATACTTCTTCCAAGACCTATCAGTTTGTCCTTTCAGCAGCTCATGGTCCTTTCAATATTCTTCTCTCACACAATTCAAATGCATTGCTAATTCTTCCATATTCAATGTCCAACTTTCACATGTAGGTGAGGCAACTGAAAGACCATGGCTTGGGTCAGAATGATAGTAGATCCATGGAGAGGCTAGTCTTGATTCTGCGTTTTGGAGTGGTGTGGGAAGGGAGTGAAAGATAATTTATTTCCTTACCTGACCTCTTCCAAGAGGATGTCATAAATAGAAGACATTGCTTACAGCTACTAAATGCAAAGAACCAAATGACTTATAAAACTGCAACAATATGATGAATGAGCATGAAAATCCCCCTGGTCAGCTACAGAATGCTAATCTTCATTCACTTCAAGTCCATATAACTCTGTTTAAGTCATTTGTTTCCCCAGCCTCAATAAAGAAAAAGAACTCCAAACCTTGATCCTACCCATTTAGATTTTACCAGACATTTAAAGTCACCCCCACCTTCCATGAGGATCAGTCATGCTCACTTGGGACAAATAGTAGCTTAGCAGGAATTGGTTCACAACCCTACAACTCTCAGTCCAGAAGTACTACTTGGATGGAAGCACATGATAAGCATATGATTATATATCTTTTATCCTTTGTGCCATCTCATATAAAAATAAAAAATGCATCAGGGTTTAAGCTCCCCTTTATTGTATCAAATTAAATGGGATTTAATGCCTGGTTGTGTGTCATGCAGATCAGATCCATTTGTAGTCGGCTGTGGAGTGACGAGCTGGTTCATATGAATGAATAGCTTTCTCATTACTTCACCCTCATTCTGCTGTCTCTTTTCCTGTCCTTTGTATTATAATGGAGGACAGCTGTGGAAGTGGAGTGAATATTAACTAACTCCAGTGCCTCAGCAGATTGTGACTTTAATCCCTGCAAATACCACTAAAATAAAAATTTAATTACACTCCGAGTAGCTCTGTTAATGCCTGAAAAATATTTAACAATTAGTGGTTGGCTTAATTAAGCAAACTGCCTTTCACAAAGCAACCTGAAAAGTCTTCTCAAGCCCTTCAACCCCCCCCCTCCACCCCCTTTTTTATATTCCTCAGACTAATTAGTCTGATGTAAGCTCACAGCACTTCATTTACTGTTACTGAATCTGCTGTTTAGCTGTTCTAGACTCTGAGCTTAACAGCTTGTAATAGAAGGGGAAGTTATAAAAAGAAAGAAATTAGATTCACTGCACACAGCTACTTAATAAAAAATAATCCTTTTAATAAACCACTAATCATTGTTAGCTATTTCCTCATTCATATGTGTATACACACTCTCACAGATGCACACTCTACTCCTGATAGCTGTAAGTCAGTTATAGTTTTACCAATGAGAGACCCAGAAAGAACAGATAACAACCACATTAGCACAGAATCAATTCTATCAAAATAATTATTCTCTTTCCTGTAGATTGGAAAACACTGTTTACATTTAAATTAATAAGAAGAAGACTGTTTATACATTTGCTTGTAAAATAAAAATAAAATTCAGTGAAAGATGAGGTGTAAAGCTGCTAAAATTTAAACCTTATCCTCTAATTGACCTATGCTACTACCTGCTCGACTTGCTTCTGTGTACAGAGCTCACCAAGAGAACAAACATGTATTAATGATTTCATGAGATGTTTTGAAAATCTTTGTATCAGCACCTAGGAAATATTTCAAAATTTCATAAAAGATGCTTTACACTATTTGTTGAATCACATTTTCTACTTGCATTCCTAAGAAAGATCTTACTAATAAGTAACAGAGTTAAGTACAGTAACACGTCAAAGTAGAGCCATTACTTAGCAACTAAGGACCAGAAAAAACCAAGATAACTGGTATGTGTGTTGGGGGTGGGGGATAGGAAAGGAAGTCTTAGGGAATCAAACAAGTACCAGAACTGTCAAAGAGTTTAGAGACTCTTCAACCTGACTCCATATTTTATAGAAAAGAGAATTCAGAGAGTTTATGTAAGTGATCAACCAGGGCAAGACAAGACTTTATAACAAGACTCTTATAAAGTTTATTAGAGAGCCAATGAGGCCTCTAGGCCTGTATTTTAGAGCTATTTCCTTTTGCCTGAACAATTAGAGCAAGAAGTGTAATTTCTCTAATCACAACAGATCAGAAGCCATAAATTAGGGGATGAAAGTGGGTTTCTAATGACGTGGCATTCAGATGCTGTGAAATACTAGAACTCGTGATGAAATTGGGAATCTGTTAAGTAAAAAATAATTTTGTTAAAGATGATTTCTTGGTAACACTCAAATCCGGAGGATAAATACACATCACAAAATTATTTATCTCACAATTCGGTTCTGTGGTGTCCCAGATAATTGTGTGTGTGTGTGTGTGTGTGTGTGTGTGTGAGAGGGAGAGAGAGAGAGAGAGAGAGAGAGAGAGAGAGAGAGAGAGAGAGAAAGAAATTCCTCCTTTGAGGCATTTGAGATAATACCATAAAGATTAAGGGACTAAAAAGATTTGGTTATTTTCTTTTTGAGAATATCAAAAGGAAAATGTTCTCTGTTTTTACAAGTTCCCACAGAGAGTTTTAGTGTAAATCATATGCTAAGTTTTTATCTAGAAAATAAAAAGATTGAATCTTCTATTTGTGAGCTGCTTTCACCTGTCTGGCATTCGTTTACCTTCCTCTTACTCTTTATTTAAGACTAGCTATTCTTGAGTGTTGTGATTGCTGTTTAATATTGCAGGGACATAGGGAGAAGAATTCTTTGTGTACTGCTCATGTATATATATGAAATAATGTGTTGCATATATCCACACCTAATTGTACCAGCAGTGTTTAACCCCATACAATTTTGTTCATTTCCATATAATTGGCAGGCTATGTTTCAAGTCTCACGGTTGGTTGAGGATGGAGATAAAATCACTGTTCATCATACTGAAGCAGGAGTCCATATGGGTGGTGATTGAAATACTTGTATTTTGACTGAAGAATTGTGCAACATCTGGCAGGTGCATAAATCCCTTGGTGACAGCAATTTAATTTTTTAATAGTAGAGGAAATGCCATATTATATTTCAAAATTTAAATCTTTGCAAAATATGTACTAACATGATATGAATTCAGGCAAAATTTTACTGGCTTTCTAGGAATGGCTGTTTTAGTGGAAGACATTCAACTTCTGTTTCAAATCCATCTCTTAGTCAAGTATATATATATATATAAATATATCCCTAGTTCTTCAATGTGTGCTGCATAACTATTAACCAAATGTTCCCTCACTATCCATTTCTGCTTCTTCAGTGTGCTTTCTCATTCAAAAGCACATAATGATTCTTTTTAATGATACAAATAACCCACTTCTAATGGACTATTATACCTTTTTTCCATTCTTGAAAAGCATTATTGCTTTTAAGTTTTTAGTTAAATGCTATACAATATCAGTACAGTATTATTATATTTGAATGGTCTTTACATTTATCTGAAAAAGAGCAGCAAGTATTAAAAGCCAAACAGAAAAATTAAGAAAGTCAGTTCACTTCAATTCAGCTGTCAAAACTTTTCATGTGATAAATGCTTTTCTGTTAAAACAGGAAGGTTTGTGGGGACAGCATTCTCTTTTAACTCCCCGAATCATATGACAACAAAGAGGCTTGCCTACACTGCTTTCAATTTGCAAAATGTCAGCTGCATCTATGAAATGAACCCTTAACCTCCTTATCTTGGTCAATAGGAAAGAAATGTCCAGTCTTAGAAGGTACATTAAACCTTTCATGTTTCCAAAGTATTACTTTATTAACGTTTATCAACAAGTATTTATCTAGTAGTATGCTTTTGACATAAAGATATGACACATGTCTATATGCCTCAGAACATCCACTCACATGCAAAAACATGCATAGGAACACCCTCTCTCCCCCAAACCTCTGTTACCAAAGCCTAAGAAGAAGAAAAGAAATACACTTATATTCTTGACAAAGTTCATATTTGAGTTAAACTACATAATAATTTATGTCCAACTGTATAGATTTATTTCTTAATTAATTGTGGCATAGCAAAAACAATATAAAATTAATGAAGACCTAAAGTAAATAAAGTCTTAATTTCTGGTTCTTATTATAAGGATACATAGAAGGCTAGCCAGCGAAGAGGACAAAAAACCCAATATCCCTGCTTTTGAATTTCATCACCCAGGGCAAATCATTTCAACATCCCTAGGTCTGGAGATTTAGCAGTCTCCTGGCAGTTTTTCATTATGCTATATCCGTAGCCATTTCTTAAATCTATTTCAAACCTCTTCTATTTATTTCTATCTGATTTTCCTTCTTGGTCAGGAATTGTTGCTTTGGATACTCCCTGTACAGTAATGAAGGACATCATCCCCTCCTTGTATAAGTCAGAATCAATTCAATGGCAGTAGGATTTTTGGCTTGGGTGTAAGCCTAAATTCCAAGGCCCACAGAATCTTTCCATTTTAAAATGGGTTCTTCTTCAAATTCAGCTGGATCCAACTCTTCTAGCTTTTAGGGTCACCTCTCCCTATGAGAAGTCTTCAAAAATTTCATGAAAAGATGAAATTAAAATATAATGGGATTTTTTTCCTTGAACTTTTAAAAGTGCCATCAAAGAAAGAGTATTGTGAGCCTTCCCTTCATGAAGTACACAGTGCCCAGGTTTTCACCAAGTCTCCTTCACCACTGTTCACAACTCCTTCAGAAATAGGTCTATTAAATTTATGCAAATGATTATTTGTCTTTTGTAAAATCTTTCACCACGGCATCTCACAGAGTCCCACAGAGTAACGTTAGAAATGGTTACTCTTCACCTAACTGCTCTTCTCTCCAAAAATATAATTCAGATGACGGTTCCAAATTCCTGCAAGATCATGATTTTTATGGTTCAAAAATGAGAAGTCAGAATTCCTGGTAAGTCGTATGCCCTTCTGACTTCATGTTATTTGATATTTTCATAACCATTCTCTATGATAACAAATAACAGTAGTAGGCTGGGAACACTTTATTTGTATTGAGAGGTTCAGAACCTTGGTCTTGGCCAGTGCATTCAGGGCAGTTTGAACTTGTTCCGTGAGCACCATTAGTTCTTGCTCTTATGCTACCTTTTGAAATGCTGGACTGTCCATGAGTTCTTATTTGTAGAGTGATTCTGTGTTTTCTTCCCAACTTTTCTTAATTCTTTCTGCATCATTCAATAATTTTCCCACAGAATCTTTAATATTACAACAAGTAGCTTCAATTTTTTCTTTTGTTCCAATAGTTTAAGATATGCGGAGTGTATTTCTACTGTTTGTTTCTAATTCTATGTCTTTACACAATTACAATATGTGACTTGGCATTTTTGAGCTGCCCTTTGGAATTTTCTGTTCAGCTCTTCGACTTCATCCTTTCTTCCATTTACTCTAGCTGCTCTATGATTAAGACCAAGCTGATAGTGTCTTCTGACATCCACTTTGATCTTTTCTTTTCATTTGACAATTATTTTTAATTTTTTTTAAAATTTACAATTCTTAAGGTATACAAAGAAACATGAGCTCATGAGTACAGGCTGTTTGGAGGCAGAGGGGAGGGTGGGGTTTTGGAAGGGAAATAACTGAGAAGCTGCAGGTAGCTGCTCTCTGCAGCCTTGCCAGAGAGTGGGAAGCAAAGTGTCCATTTCTTTCAAGCTGAAGCAAACCAGCAGTCACTTCAAGCAGCTCCCGAGGATGAGCTGTTATCACTCTTCTATAACCTTGGTCATTGAAATGCCTTGGTCCTGTCCTGTTTGTCTAAGGAACAAAAGGCTTCTCCCCCACAGATTCTGACAAAATCATTAACTCTTGACACCACAGGCTGTTACTATTTGAGTCCATAGAACATTAAAACCTTGTAGTAGAAATCTACTCTATGGTGTGGCAATGGATAAATTTACAGTAAAAGTGTCAAAGTCACAATTTGCACTCCTCAAGCACTGATAGACACTTTTAATAGTTAAAGATATTTAGTTTCATCCGATTTGAAATTGTATTGCATTAAGAGATATAGTCAGCAGCCCCTAGACAATTAAAGCTTTTTTTTCTATAGCCCATTTTCCAGGAGAGAGTGGGTTATCTGCTTTTTCAGCTTCCCTGGATTGTTCCAGCACCCCAGGGTGTGGTATCACTCTCTCTGAGAAATGTTGGTTTACAAAATTGGAAACCGATATGAGCAGTTAGTTCTACTACATCCTATGGGCTCATTAGAATCCGATGTAACTCAGTGGAAAGGAGTTTGAAAAAAATACGCTCACAAAGACTAATAGAAGCTATTTCTAGCACGCCTCTAGTATTGCCAAGAATAGGGCTGTGAAGTCAATAAAAATATACTTGGGAAGCTGCCTCCCACCCACTATCATGACCCCAATTCTACCACATAAATCCAGCTAGACCAGGAGATGTACAGTGAAGTTGGAAACATGGGAAACTTAGGATAGATGATCCATCAAGACTAGTGATGGGAGTGGTAATACCAGGAGGGTGGAGGGATGGAGGAATAGAAAGGGAGAACCAACTTCAGGGATCTACACATAGCTTCCTCTCTGGGACACAGACAAGGGAAGCCAGTGTTGGGACACATTGTATAGGATGAAAAAATAACAATTTGTAAATTACTAAGGGTTCAAGGGGAAGGGGGGGTAGGAAGGGTAATATGGGGAGCTGATACTGGGGGCCTGGAGGGAGGGAAGATGTTGTGAGAGTGATGATGGCAATGGGTGTGTAAATGTGGCCTGCATACAATTGATGTTGGTATGGATTGTGATGGGAGTTATATGGGCCCCCAATAAAATGATTCATTAAAGAAAGGGCAGGGAGGGGAAGGGGATTTTTTTTTAAAGAGGAGCTTGTACCAAGGGCTCAAGTGGAAAATGTTTGGAAATGTGTGTGGCAGCATGTGTGTAAATATGCTTGATACAAATGATGTACTGAATGTTGTAGTAGCTGTAAGAGCCCCCAATAAAATTATATATATATATATATATATATATATATATATGAAAGTTCTTTATCAGAGAAAAGAAAGTAAGAGGGCCACATGATGCACACTTTTCTGTTAAATCCAAATGTAGCTTCCACAGTGTACAATTCATAAACTGAAAAATTATCTGAACTGTAGTCTAGGAAACAGAATTTGAAAGGGGGTTTTAAGGCTTGATCTTTTCTTCTAATGATCTTTTGCTTTTTCCATGAATGATGTTCTTGGTGCCCTCCCACAGCTCATCAGGTTTTTTGTCAGTGTTCAATGAGTCAAATAAGTTATTGAAATGGTCATAAAATGAAAGTAGAATAGACTCAAGGTTGTATTTTGACTCTTATGAACTTAATTTTCTTCAACGTTATCCTGAACAACTAATATAAGCAATGAGGGTCTGTTCCATTCAACATCTGGCTGGGTTTTAGTTCCTGATATTAATCTTCTTTATCATTTCTTACCACAGACATAGTCAGTTTGATTATTGTGTATTCCAACTGGAAATTTTAGTGTATTTAGTTGGTTTATGTATTGTTGGAAATGGCATTTGCTCTGAACAAGTCATTCATTTTGCAAATTTTTTCATGCTTTGGTACTTACATAATCTGTTGTCAATTTGAGGATTAAGAGAGAAGGGGTAGAGTCCAACATGTAAATGAGGACATAACTTGATGGTCTCTTGTGGAGGCACTAAGGAGATAAATAGTTCACTGGAGATGGGACACAGACTCAGTCCCTGTGAGACATGCTAGTAGAGAAGACATGTGAAGAGAGACTGATGGAGTCAGACCTCTGGAGCGGGAGATGCCAAGTGGAGAACCCTGCCAGTCCTGAGATGTTTATAATGCCACTTGATCCACAAGACTTCCCACCCACTGACCTGTGATCTTCTTGCATAATTGTATGTGTTTCATGAATCTGAAGAGGAATTTATAAATTTTTATCAGACCTATGGGCTAATTTTGGACTTATGGACTTGATCTGGACTGAACTGGGACATTTTCTCAAATTTCAATTGCACTTGTGCATAATCCTCTTTCTTATACACATACAAGCATCTATGAACCTTGTTTCTCTAGTTTACCCAGACTAACATGCGTGTGCTCTCCAGTTTCATTTCTATCACCAAGTCTACATTTCCCAACAACTGCCCCTCTTTGTTTCCAGTTTTGCCATCCAAATTTTGGGAACAGATCTGGCATGCAGGGAGGTGAGGGAGACAGAGTCACCAACAAAGACTCTGGATGCCAGGTGGATGGTGCTGATGTAACTTTATTACAGCTTTTGCAAGGTTTATATATGCTTAATTAACAAATCAAATAACTTCTATCACATACTACCTTGTTTCCAAATACATCCTTATAAGGTTACAGGTTTGCAGCATGAAAAATGAAATGATAGGGCCATACTGTGGGCTATCTAAGTGAGGTGTTTCTGGCTGAGTTATGTAAACAATGTGTAGCTGGTTGAGCTAGCCTGTCCAATTGTCTTAGCAGACAAATTCATCCAATCACAATTCAGGACAAGCCATCCAATTGCATTACAGAACACTATCGTCCATTTACATTTCATTATCTTAGCCATATTATGGGGAAGCTAGAAGTATTCTGATAGGCTGTGTTTCAGAGTTCAAAGCGGAAGGTTGTCAGGTAAGCTGGCCTGGGGTCTTAATTGCTTTGAGACTGGAGTTTTTTCCAGGAGTCATGGAATCACAGGATATCCAGCAGCTTTGACCTGACTCAAGACTGGAATATTCCAGGAAACTCAGAAATGTAGGTTCCAGCTACCTAAGGATAGCTCCAAGACCAAATGCCAGATTATCAATGCATTTTGATTGCATGTTTGATCCATTTGTGACTGAAGTTACTGGTAGAATTCTTCGATTTCTTTGGTATTAGCTTTTGTAGTTGGTGCATGAATTTGAATAGTAGTTGTATTGGATTTTTTTTGAAGGCATATAGATATAATCCTATGACAGAAAGCACTGAATGATTTTGCAACAGCCTTTTTGACCATGAATGTCAAAGTATTTATCTTGCTTGTGCTATTTCCTGCATAATAAATATATCATAAGATTATTTGATTAAAAATAGCAATGGGTGACAGGTTTCAGAAGAACTTCAGGTTTCAGTCCATTTCATCTCATTAATTCGTGAGATATCGGTCTTTAGGAGTTTCTTTTCCTGTTTGACAATTTCTAATTTTCCTAGATTCAGCTTTGCACATTCCAAGTTCCATAATTAGCAGATTTTTCCAGCTGTTTCTCCTTACCTCAAATTATCTATTAATAAACGAATATCCAGAGGTATCCACTCCCACAGACCAGACTCAACTCATGACACCCAGGTGGACCACACTCCAAGAAATTAACTCCTCCTAATTCACATTTCAAATGATCTCTGACCCACTGTGCATTTCCTCTGAAACTATCTCCAATAATTTTCCACTTCCAGTCATTAGACTTTCCATATCTCACCATATTTCCAACTATGCATAAGATTTTCAGCAGCCACTTTCTCCCAAGTAGAGAATCTAGTCCTTCTTCATTGTCTGTACGTATTCTGGAATCTTAGTTGAAATCTGTTTCCTTTGGGTGACTTTGTTGGCATTTGAGATACCAGTGACATAGCTTCTAGCACCACAGAAGCATACAAGCCACCACAGTATAATAAACTGAAAGACAAGTGAAGGGTTAGGATATATTACATAAAATATATGAAAAAATCCTCGAAGCTCCACCTTTAAAAGACAAACAGATTAACTTTAAAGTTAGCAGGAAAACTGTAGAAATGAATATGAAGATGTTACTCAGGATAATTCATCACTGTTGTTGACAATTTATCATGTTAGGTGCCATCAGATCAATTTCAACTCTACTGATACCATGTGACATGGAGTTGAACTAGAGAAAGACTAGTCTTGTTTTTGTAAAGTTTCAGGTCCATCCAACCCATGGACCAACAACAAATCACTGCTCTGAGTTGATTTAAACAGTCAACTTTTGAGTTAGCCATCCAGAGGTTACCTTTTGTATCACTGGGGCTTCTTCATTAATCTTTAAAACCACTACCGTTGAATAAATTTTGGCTTATAGACATGAGGGAAAGGTAATGTAAAATCAATGAGATAACACTTCAAACTTTTATTGTTAATGTTTCAAGCAATCTCTTGATTCATGGTGACCTTTTGTATAAGCCAACAAAATGTAACATCTTCACCATGGATGTGCTTGAGTCGTCCATCATTGCAGCTATTGTGTGATTCCTTTCAGCCTAGTAGAGTCATCTCCTGGTAATGTACAAAACAATATTTTGTGTGGATACATCAGTTCTCATTGTCTGATTTTTTGAAACGAATCTCTGCCTTCTCTTTCCTAAGCTGTCTTTGTCTGGAAGTTCCTCTGAAACCTATCACCCATGTGTTATCTTGTTGGTATTTTAAATACTGGTAGTATAGCTATTAGTATCTTGGAAACATACAAGTCAACACAAAGCAATGTGCTGACCAGTGGATAATTGGGCAGAAGGGAAGTCTGCCATATAGAAATGACTAGAAGAAAGAAACACATGGAAACATCAGATTCGAGTCTTATACTACCTTTATAATTTAGTTCTGGCTTCTATCACTTTCTTGCATATGACTTCCTCCAAGTTACCTAACTTGTTTTGCCCCTGTTTCCATAACAAAGATAAAAATACCATCAGTTTCATAATAGGTGTTTAAAGGATTAAGTAGTTTAATAAGACTGGTGTATGCAAAGACTTTGGTATGATATGTAGCATGTATATAATACATGTTAGTTTTATTGCTTTCTCTTTTTATTTTGAGTCAGGTATTAGTGTAGAATCATCCTTATAAAGTTTGTTTGGGTTTATGACATACTTAGATCATTTTGAAACTTTTATCTATTTGGAAACTATTATAAATCTTGCTGATATGTGGAAACCAAAATTTAAAGTATTAGTAGTACACCTGATCATTTAAAAGTGAATTATAAATTAAATATATAAATTAATTATACTAAATATATAAATTTTTGTTTTTGAAATTTGGTTCAGTAGCTTGTGTAATATGTTGGACAATGGAAATTTCCTACTCCATTATTTAAAGCAATGCAAAATTTTAAAAATATGTGGGAATATTTTGTTCTTTTTCTTGCTGAATTTTAGAGATCACAGATTGCATTATTTAAGCACTATAATCAGACAAAAAATTAAAGCAGGAAATAAATATTATTCTATCCTTTAGTTCATGACTGAAAATCCTCACTTCTCTTAGTGCCTAACAGGTAGACCAATTAAACTTACCCATATAAATGAGGCAGGCACTTTACAAGTGAGAAAATTAGATTTTCTATATGACTTAAGGAAGGCTAAGTATGATAATAAAAAAATGCTTTTAAGTTTAAAAGGAACCAGATGGAAGATTCACGTGATATTTTTGGACATAATTCTGGCAAAAAGTGGAAATATAAAAACAGAACAGAACATGAGCCAAAATAATGAACTGAAACAATAACAAAAAATCATGTTTGCTTAAGAAATTCCAATAGCTCATGTTAGGTAAATAGCTTAGAATTAAGGATATACGTTATCATATAATTTGTATTTATGTGCTCTTCTATATCAACATTACATAAAGGAGCTTCAAAGAGTTCACTGGGAAAATAATGTTCTTTTTGTTTCATTCTTACACAACCTTTTTGAAGTCCCTGTATACACAGACATATACACACACAATCATATATTCAACAGATATATTGCCAGATTTTGTATAAAACTTTAAGGATTAATTATGAAGACATCCAAACCTATTCAGCACATTAATAGGGTCACAAAGTTTATACTGGATTTCTTTATATTTTCTGGGGTAATCTCATTTTCCTGGAATGTGTCAACTTTATTAGCAACTAAAAATTAGTTTATATACAAAAACCATGAAGTGTTATAAATGTATGCAAAATGCATTCATTACTTTCTTTGGACTCTTATTTTTAGCTGTTTTCTGGGCAGCATTTCTCATATATTGCAATAGTCACAAATGAAAGATGAATCCCATTTTTATAGTTTTTTTTAATATGTACTCCAAAGAGTCAAAAAATGCTGCATTAATACTCAAAATCCTGCTTTGGCATTGAATGTAATAAAAATTGTATCTTAAGCCAATGAGTTGGCGTGTGATTTTTATAATTTAAATCGAAAACATTGTGCTCCATAGAAAAGAGTGTTTATTAGTAGAATAACAGTAGACCTTCACTACATGTTATTTTTTTTCTTGCTCATATTTATGAAGCATAATCTTAGCTCAGGATATTACCCAGAAATAAAAGTAAGAGATGACTGAGAAAATTCTTGAATATGATCAGCACTTCAAAACAGTTGAGAGATAAGTGGAACAATTCTTGTTTACTGTGATAGCTATTAAGTCAGGTCAAAATGATACCAGTGAGGTGAAATTCACATAGAGGTTTAATAAAATTTAGTGCCTCTAGCTCATAGATACACAAGTTTATTTGAAACAAAATATGTTTAATGTGTCTCTGTGATCTCTGGATGGTTGCAGACAAGTTCTCTCGACCCTGTTGTTGCTAATATAGGTGCTAGCCAGTGAGTTCTGACCCATAGCAACCTAAAGCACAACATAACAAAACACTAACCAATCCTGCACCATGATCACAACTATTTCTATGCTTGCATGCATTGTGGTGGCTGTTTTGTCAATCCATCTCCTCCTGGGTCTTCATTTTTTACACTGTTCTACCAATCATGATGCCTACTTTAATAAACATGATGTCCTTATCGAGAGACTGGTCTCTTCTGAAAACATGTCTAAAGTATGTAAGATGCAATCTCACTATCTTTGTTTCTTAGGAGCTTTCTGGCTGTCCTTCTTTCCATGACCAATCAGATTTTCCTTTTAGCTGTCCATATACACTTTAATATTCTTGTCCAGCACAACAATTCAAATGCATCTATTCCTCTTTGATCTTCCCTATTTAATGTACAACTTTCAAATGCATATGAGACAATTCAAAGTACATGGCTTAGGTCATGCCCGATTAACTTCAAGGTAACACCGTTGCTTTTCAATACTCTAAAGAGGTGTGGTGCAGAATATTTGCTTATAAAGCATATCTTTTTATCTCTTGACTGTTGGTTCTATGAGCTTTGTTTGTGTACCCAAGTAAGGCAAAATCCTTTACAACTTCAACCTTTTCTCATTTATCATGATGCTACCAATTAGTTGTGAGGATTTTTATCTTAATCTTAATTTTTGTGACATAATCATGAGCCATAATCCATACTGGAGACTGTGATCCTTGATCTTCATCAACACCATATCCTTCTAGTCCTCACCACTTCAGTAAGCAAGGTTATATTATCTGCATGAATAGATTGTTCATAATCCTTCCTCAAATTTGATATTATCTTTTTGATATGAGCCAGCTCTCTGATTACTTGCTCAGCATGCTGATTGAATAGGTACTGTTAGAAGCTACAAATAGCTTCAGAAGCTACGCCTGTCCAGATTTTAAGCCATGCAGTCTTCCCTTGCTCTGTTCACATAACTGCCTCCTTATCTGTGTACAAGTTCTGCTTGAGCACAATGACATATTCTAGAATGCTTATTTTTCTCAAGGTTATCCATAGTATTTTAATCATAGGTTTTTTTTTAAATCAAATGCCATGGTATAGTCAATAAAACACAAATAAACATATTTCTGGCATTTTCTGCTTTCAGCCAAGGGACATGGGACATCAGCAATGATATCTCTTCTTCCCCATACTATTCTGAAGCTGGCATTAACTTCTGATAGCTCCTTTTCACTGTACTCCTGCAAGATTGCTCAACGATCTTCAGCAAATTCTACTTGCATGTGTCTCTCACCAATACACATATCTCTCACAGACAAAAACCGACTAAGAGTCAAAGTTTGGTGAAAATTTTACCAAGCTAATGGCCATGAAAAAAGTAGGGGTTACAATAATAATCTTTGACAAAATAGACCTCAAGGTACACAAGATAATGAGAGACATGAAGGGACTTTCATAATGCTCAAGGAATCAACACACCAAGAACACATAGCCATAATAAACTGATATGCACTCACCTAAAAACCCTCGAAATTCATCAGCCAAATCATTAAACAGATGAAAGGAGAACTCAATAGATCAACAATTATAGTAGGTCATTTTAAAACACCATTCTCAAAGAAAGATAGACCAACAGGCAAGAAACTCAATAAAAGAATGGAAGACCTGAGCAAGACAATCAATCACCATGACCTTGGAGATATTTAAAGAACACTCCATTCAACAGCAAAAATATACACATTCTTCTTCAATGCACATGGCTCATATTCTAGAATAGACCACAGGCTGAGACATAAAGCAAGCTTGAGAAAATTCAAACACACAGATATCATTTAACCCATCTTCCCTGATCACTGTTGTGTTAAGTTGAAATACTAGACAGTAGAAGTGTAGAAATATTAGACAAACAAAAACAATAACTTGGAGACTCAACAATTCACTTATCAAAAATGAATGGATAATATTTCAAATAGTAGAAGAAATTAGGTAACTCCTAGACAATAACAAGGATGATAGCACAACATACCAAAACGTATGGCACGCAACAAAACCAGTTATAAGAGGTCACTTTACTGAGAGAATCAGAGTCAGTTTCTGTGTTAGTCTGGGGAGATTAGATTAAACGAATTCATAAATATGCATATGTGTAAGAAATAATTTTATATACAAGACCATTTGAACATTGAAAAAACAACCCAGCCCAGTCCAAATCAAGCCCATACGTCAGATATTAGCCCACATGTCCAGTACCAATCTACAAAGGCCTCTTCAGACTCATGAAACACATGCAGTGATGCTGTATGTCGGAAGATCACAGGCCAGTGGGTGGGAAGTCTTCTGGATCCAGTGGCATTGTTAGAGTGTCAGCACTGGGCGGGGTCTCCACATGTCTTCTCCAGCTCCAGAGGTCTTGCCCCATCAGCCACTCTTTATGTGTCTTCTCTACGGGGATGTCTCTCAGGGAGTGATCCCAGAAAGGAAAGAGAGAGAGAAAGAAAGAGAGCTCTAAGAAGGAGTACAGGAATTCCAAGAGTTTCCAGGAGAAGGCCAAGGCCACACAGAGACCTCATTGGCTACGACCCTGCTGACAGATCAGATTCCACCGCTTCGCTTTTAATTCTCTCAAGTTCAAAATTGACCCCAGACTATGTAACTACCACAGCTCCTTCAAACGGCATTTCCAATAATTACAACAGAGGCAACAACATAATCCCTCCAACAGCAAGAGAACAGAAATAACAAAAATAAGAGCAAAAATAGATGAGCTGGAAAACAGAAGAAAAATAGAAAAAATTAACCAAAGAAGAAGCTGGTTCTTTGGAAGAATTAAAATCAATGAACCACTTGTAAATTAACAAAGGAGAAGAAGGAACAAATGTCAATATCAAGTATTAGGAATGAATGATTCAAGCATTAAATAAAACAGTACTACGTAGTTCCCACTCACAGACCATAAAAAGAATTAGAAATGAAACAGAAGAAGTCACAATAGACCCTAATGAAATAAAAAGATTAACAGCATAGTACTATAAAAGACTGTATGCTAACAAATTCAAAACTTAGAAGGCATAGACAAATACCTAGAAAAAATTACCTAAATTATAGCATATGAACATTAAGAACTTGAACAGACACATAGAAAAAGAAAAAACAGGTATGGCTATCAAGAAACTCCCAACTTAAAAAAAAAGCACCAGTAAAGATAGCTTTATAGGAGAATTCTCTCAAGTATTCAGAGAAGAGCTGACATCAATCCTACACAAATTCTTCCAGAATATAGGAAAAGGTAGCAAACTCCCACATTCATTCTATGAGGCCAGCATCAACCTGATACCCAAACCAGGCAAAAACTTCAAAGGATAGAGAACTACAGACCTATATCTTGCACAGTAATAATTGGAAAATTCTTCAACAAACTCTTGGATAATAGGATGCAACAATATATAAAAAATAATACATCATGACCAAGTGTGGTTCATACCAAGGATGCAGGGATGATTCAACATTCAAAAAATTAATGCAATCCACCGTACTAACAAGAAAAAGAACAAGAATCATGTGATCATATCAATTGATACAGAAAAAGTGTTTGATAATTTCAACACCCATTCCTAATACAAACCTTCAAGAAGATAGGATTAGAAGGAAAATTGCTCAATATAATAAAGACCACATATGAAAAGCCAATATTACTCTCAATAGAGTAAACTGAAAACATTTCCACTGAGTTAGGGACCATGACAGGCCTTTTTTTTTGGGGGGGGGAGCATCACTACCCTCTGGTGGTCATGGGAGCTACCCAGCACTGCTCCTGAGAGCCGCTGCTGGATTTGAACCATCAAGTCTGCGGGCCGCAGTCCCACACTCAACCACTGAGGCCACGGGGCTCAGCCCCGACAGGCATTTCTTTTTTACCCACTTTTATGCACTATTAAGCTGGAAGTCCTAGCCAGAGCCATAAGACAACCGGAAGAGATCAAGGACGTACAGTTGGGGAAAGAAGTGAAACGTTTGCTATTTGCAGATGATATGATTTTATATCATAAGAATCCCAAGGTGTCCACAATAGGGACTACTGGAAACAATAGGGGAGTTTGGTAGTGTGGCAAGATACAAGATTAACAAGCAGAACTTAATTGGTTTCCCATATCAGTAATGGGAATACTGAAAAAGATATCAAGGAAATACCATTAACAATAGTCATGCAAAAGCTGCAATACTGAGGAAAAAACCTAATTCAAAAAACTCAAGACTTGTATGAAGAAAACTACAGAACCTTATTACAAGGAATTAGAAGGGATCTATCTACACAAATGGCTCAAACCACGTAAATGGATTTGAAGATAACATTGTGAAAATGTTGCTATTGCTTAAAGCACTATATAGATTCAATGCCATCCTCATGCAAATCCTAGCATTGTTCTTCAAAAAAAATGGGAGAAATTATTGCTAACTTCATATGGAAAGGGAAAAAGCCCTGGAGATGCAAAGAACTCCTCAAAAAGACTAGCAAAATAGGTAGTCTTGCTCCACCTGACCTCAAAACCTAATACACAGCTACAATTGTCAAAATAACCTGGGAGAGGGCAAAGGGTGCAGTATTGTCTACTGAGTGGTAGCCATGTGAATCTGAGGTGAGATCTCCTGGAGAACACAGGGGCCCTGTCAGAAGCATGAGACTTTCTGCTGAGAGGAGCAGCGAGGAGCTGGACAAGTTCTGAGGCAATGTAGGTGCATGTCTGTAGAGGGGAGGGAGAGCTAACTTCCAAGTAGGGGAGGAGTGACTGAGAATACTCTTGGGAATGTAAATTGGGGGAGGGACTTATTCCGGCAATCAAGAGGTGGCCATTCTGTTATATTTTGCTTATGCTTATGTATATTAGGGTGTAAGTGCACCGCCATTGGGGTCATCCTCTTTAAGTTGGTTATTTGTTGCTCTGTTTTTTGGTACATGAAACACAGGGATGTTGAGCATATTTGAAAAAAAAAAGTAAGAAGATTTGGGGGAGGGGTGAAAAACAGGGGGGAGGAAAAAGAAGTAGATGACATCAAGAGGCCAAGGAAGGAAAATATGTTTGGAGATTGATTATGAAAGCAATTATACAATTATGTTTGACAAGTTTGAACAGGCAGAGATCATTGTCATCTTGATTATGCTGGATCAAACTTGATACTTGGCCAATTAACCTCCCTACAAAGGTGACTGGTTTTTTTCTGGGTGAAAATTATCTCTTAGATATTCCATGAGAGAAATTTTCCCCTGGCTCTTTGAATGATGATGGGGGGCTTCTCACCTTCATACATTATCTATATTTTTGTCTTTATATAAATATGATGCTATCCTTATCAACTTAGTGCAATCACTTCTTTTGGGTTTCTTAGTTGTTAATCAGAAGAGGACTGAATATACATTGGGAATAACTAACACAAGGTGTTTTAGAGAATGCAGGGGTGGGGGGTTGGTGATAGAGAAGGGAAGGGATTTCAGGAGAAAATAATGAAGGCAGGAGAGGGCACAGGGCACTAAACTGATTGTGATTGCACAACTCATATTAAAGACAATTTAACCATTTGGAGATGAAGACTCTAAGATCGATATAGTGGTGATTGTAAAGGTCCGCTTGATATGATTGAGCTATTCAATTGCAGCATATGTGAATTATGTGCTGCTTAAACTGTTGAAACAAACAAACAAACGAACAAACGAACTCCTACCTTAGTCTTCTTAAGATGCCCTCAAAAAAGATCCAATCAAAACAGCAGGTAGCAGGACACTGAGGGACATTCTGCATTATTATAGCAATTATTAGAAGAAAGATACAAATTAAAATATCGCATTTCACTATTATCCATATTATATCTTAATTAGAATGATAGCTTTGGGGACTAAACTGGCTCTATCACTTTCATGCCTATGACCTTCTCCAAATTACATGACTGACTAAATTCAGAGCAGAGAGGTCAATTCAGAAGATTATTATGTGACTGTTAAGGGATTCCAAAAGGGTAATTTAAAAAAAATAATTTTATGGGGGGTTCATACAGCTCTAATCACCATATATACATCCATCCATTGTGTCAAGCACATTTGTACATTTCTTTCCCTCTTCATTCTCCCTTAACCCACTTTTCTGTTGTCCACCTCCCAAGGAGAAGGTTATTTATAGATCCATCTATTTCCCATTTCTTCACTACTTTCCCCCCACATTGCCAGTATTGTCACTCTCACCACTGGTCCTGAAAGGATCATCTCTTCTGGATTTCCTGTGTTTCCCACTCCTATCCGTATCAGTGTACGTCCTCTGGCCTAGCCAGATTTATAAGGTATAATTGGGATCATGATAGTCAGGAGATTTGGGGAGGAGGGGAAGCATTTAGGAACTAGAGAAAATTGCATGTTTCATCACTACTACATTGCACCCTGACTGGCTTGTCTTGTCATCGCAACCCTTCTGTAAAAGAACGTCCAGTTGACCACGGATAGGTCTTGGCTCCCCACTCCGCATGCCCCCTCATTCACAATGATTTGAGTTTTTGTTCTTTAAAGTCTGCTACCTGATTCCTTTGACACCTCATGAACACACAGGCTTATGTGCTTCTTCCATGTGGGATTTGTTGTTTCTGAGATAGATGGCCACTTGTTTACTCAAGCCTTTAGGACCCCAGATGTTATAATTTTTGATAGCTGGACATCTTTCTTCACCACATTTGCTTATGCACCCATTTGTCAAAAGGGTAATCTTGACAGATTTTCTTAAAGAATGATTATGATGATTTTTAAAAAAATAATTTTGTTGGGGGCTTTTACAGCTATTATAATATTCAGTACATCATCTGTATCAAGCACATTTGCACACATGTTGCCACATACATTTCCAAACATTTTCCACTTAAATCCTTGGTATAAGCTCCTCTTAAAAAAAATCCATCCCATTGCTTTTTTTTTAATGAATCATTTAATTGGATACTCACACACCTCCCCTCATGATCCATACATACATCAATAGTATGCAGACCTCATTTGCACACTTGTTGCCGTCATCACTCTCAAAACTTCCTCCTTCCACTTAGGCCCTCAGTCCCAGCTCCCCATATTTCCCTTCCTTCCTAAGAAAATTGCAAATCTCATTAGTGAAAAACATTCAAAAAGTTGTACCCATTTATATTATTATCTGTATACTCAGTTGCCTACAGATGGGCTTTGGGGCTCCAATCATTTGTTTATATCACAACAATGCTCTGCTCATTTTTTGAGGGTAACAAAGGCTATCTTATGAAATTTCCTTTTTGAATCCATACATAACCCACCATATATCCCTGATCTTTCCTCCTCAAACTTCTTTTTTGCTCCCCAACTCAAAAAAAAAAAAAACAAATAAAGAACTAGAGGAAGGTTCTCTGTTCATCATTGCTACACTGCACCTGACTTGTCTCCTCCCCATGAAACTTCTGTAAGGGGATGTCCAGTTGCCTACAGATGGACTTTGGGTCCCAAATCTGCACTCCCCTCCTTTACAATGATTTGTAATGATTTGTGGCCTTAAATGATGCTAAACTCCCATTTTGACATGATGTAAATAAAAAAGCAGTTTCTATGTTGGAAAGATTAGAAAGATTAAAATACAATGAAGACTATAGCCAGAAACAAGAACTTTTCATTTTGATATTTTAGTTTACCAATAAATATTTTCATTATTCTGAAGCAATACTTTTCAAATGCTTAAAATATTAACAAGATAAAACTTATTTATTTATTTTTAAATCTTTTTTGGGGGAGCTTGTAAGACTCCTATCACAATCCATCCATCCATCCACTCTGTTAAGCACATTTCCATATTTGTTGCCAACATCATTCTCAAACTTGAGTCCTTGGTATCAGCTCCTCACTTTTCCCCTCCCTTCCCACTCCCTCCTCCTTCATGAAACCTTGATAATTTATAAATTATTGTTACTTATTTATATCTTACACTGTCTGACATCTCCCTTCAATCACTTTTCTGTTGCCCATCCCCCAGGGAGGAGGTTATATATTAGATGTTAAATGTTAGATCCTTGTTATCAATTCCCTATTTCTACACCACCTTCCTTCCACCATCCCAGTGTTGCCATTCTCACCACTGGTCCTGAAGGGATCATCTATCCTGGTTTCTCTGTGTTTCCTATTTCCTATTAGTAATAGTGTACATCCTCTGGTCTAGTCATATTTTTAAGGTAGAATTGAATCATGATACTGGGGAGTGGGGGTGGGGAAGCATTTAAGAGCTAGAGGAGGCTGAGCCCTGGTGGCATAGTGGTTGGGTGCGGGACTGCGGCCGACGGGCTTGGCGGTTCAAATCCAGCCGCAGTTCTTCAGGAGTAAGGCTGGGTAGCTCCCACAACAACCAAAGGGCAGTGATGACACCCCCCTACCCCCCCCCCACCAAATAAAGAACTAGAGGAAGGTTCTCTGTTCATCATTGCTACACTGCACCTGACTTGTCTCCTCCCCATGAAACTTCTGTAAGGGGATGTCCAGTTGCCTACAGATGGACTTTGGGTCCCGAATCTGCACTCCCCTCCTTTACAATGATTGACATGATTTTTTTCTTTGATGCCTGTTACCTGATCCTTTTAATACCTTGTGATCACACGGGCTGGTGTGCTTCTTCCATGTGGGCTTTGTTGCTTCTGAGCCAGATGACCACTTTATCTACAAGTCTTTAAGACCCAAGGTGCTACATCTTTTGATAGCTGGGCACCATCAGCTTTCTTCAACACATTTGCTTGTCAGGAAGTTAAACACCATGAAATGCAGTTTAATAAATCAAAGTGTTCTTGTATTGAGGGAGTACTTGAGTGGAGGCCCAATATCCATCTGCTACTATAATACTAACACTATATATTAATACTAACACTATATATATATATATTTGCAAACCTGTATTTAGATCTATATAAATGCCCTTTGTCTCCTAGTTCTTTCCTCTGTTTCCTTTTACCTTCCTCTTGTCCCACTATCTTGCTCAGCCTTCATTTGGTTTTCAGTATTTCCCCTTGGTTACATTGCCCTTGATTGAGCCCTACCAAGCCTCTTGCACCCTTCTTCCTACCAATTTTGGATTATTTGTTGTTCTCTTATCCCTGGGATTTTTTTGACACCACTCCTTTCCCCCACCTCCCCCTCTCACATGGGCCCCCAGAGCTGTCATTCCTGTTGTTTTCTCCTCCAGATTGTTTATACAGCCTATCTTATCTAAATAGTCCTGCAGAGATAATAATATGCACAAAAACATGGCAGAACAAAACAAAGCAAAACAAAAAAACTAGTGTAGAAAAGAGAAAATCCTATAATTAGTTCCAACTATGTTTGTTGACCTTCAGGAGTGTTTTCCAATTGAGTCTGATGGTGTGCTATGCTCCAGCTCCAAAATTTATTAATGGTACTCCTTGGACTTCCTTGCTCTGCTCCCCCAAGATAAAAATTAGAAAGAAGTGGACAAAATTTATAAGAGGAGTTACAAATATGCTTAGGCCAATCACTATATTTGATAATAATATAAGTATCAAAATTGCACGTCAAGATTAAAATCATCTATAACACTCAATTAATTGATATTGATATGATGTCACCATCAAAGTCAAGCAGTTCATTATATTCTTATAGTCAGTTAAAATAGATATCTTTTTTGGTGTTTCTTGTCATCGGTTCTTACTTGTTCACGACCTGTAGAGAAAAGATCAAACTTTGAGGAAATGAGTGGTATCTAGAGAGTTGGAGTCAACTGGATGGCTGCAAGTTTGACCTATTATTACAACACACAAGAGGGAACCATGGAGTGCAAACAGCATTGGGAGGTAGTGATTATCTGACTAATTGCAAACATGTAGCCTGCAGACAGTAATTTAGAAGACAGAAGGGTGAAAAAAATTAGGATTCCACATATTGAGTGTGTCTCCCTATTGATCAAATTAATTGGATGATTTCCAAATCTCCACTTAACTGAGAATTTTATTGACAAAACCCCCAAGTGAGAAGCATATAGATTTCAAAATGTCTTTTCTTATAGACAGAAAATCAATTTGGTTATTTTAAAGTATGTAATTGTTAGAACAAGATAGGGGGCTGAGCAATTAAAGGAAATTATTGGCAATCTTTATGTTGGTTGGTATCAGGCAGGGAATGGAGTTGAACATGGAAAAAAGGGAGAATCGTATTTTTTATAGATACAATTTTACTTATTTATTTATTTATTTATTTTTTATTTTTATTTTTTTTTAGGCATCACTGCCCTGGTGGTGGGAGTAGGAGGCCCAGCCTTTGCTCCTGGGAGCCGGAATCGAACCTCCATCCCAGTGGGCCGCAGTCCCGCGCACAACCACTACGCCACCGGGGCTCAGCCACTTATTTATTGTGGTCAAAAATATACAGAAAATCATATCAATTTAGCCATTTATATTTGTACCACTGGTGACTGGTGACTCTTTGAGCTTTGCAATCATTTGTAGCCCAATTTTCTGAGTTGTTACTCCATCATTAATATTAATTATCCTCTCCTAAATTTTCTTAAAATATTTTTAAAAATAGATCATTTCATTGAGGGCTCATGCAACTTTTATCATTATCAATACATACATCAATTATATGCAGACCACGTTTGCACATTTGTTGCCATCATTAATCTCAAAATATCCTCCTTCTATTTAGGCCCCTGCTTTCAGCTCCCCATATTTCCTCTCCCTCCCCACTCCTCCTCCCCCATGAACCCCTAATAATTTACAAGTTGTTTGTTATTATTTTGTCATATCATCCACTGCCTGATGTGTACCTTCACCCGCTTACCTGTTGTCCATACCCCAAGGAGGAGGTCACATTTACATCCCTGCAATTGGTTCCCCCTTTCTACTCCACCTTCCCTCCAAGTTCCCAGTATCATCGTACTCATCTCTTGTCCTGAAGGGATCATCTGTCCTGAATTCCCCATGTTTCCAGCTGCAGCTTATTTCACCTGGTCTAGCTGGATTTGCAAGGTAGAATTGTAATCATGATAGTGGATGGGAGGAAGCATTTAAAAACTAGAGAAAAGTTGCATATTTCATTGTTGTTACACTGTATCCTGAATGGCTCATCTCTCTGCAATCCTTCTGTAAGGGGATGTCACTTCACCAATTGATGGGCTATGGGTCCCCAATCTCTATTCCCTCTCATTTATAATGATGTAATTTTCAGTTCTTTGATGCCTGATACCTGAACCCTTCAACACCTCATCATCACACAGCCTGGTGAGCTTCTTTCATGTGGACTTTGTTGTTTCGAAGCTGGATGGCCGCTTGTTTATTTTCAAGATTTTAAGACCCTAGATGCTATATCTTTTGTTGGCTGGGCACCAACAGCTTACTTCACCATACTTGCTTTATGCACACATTTGTCGTCAGCAATATCAGGAAGGTGGGCATGTAATGTTATGCTTTTTACTTCTTTGAAGCCTGATAACTGATCCCTTTGACATTTTATGGTCATACAAGTTGATGTGCTTTTTCCACGTGGGCTTTGTTGCTTCTGCTCTAGGTGGCTGCTTGTTTATTTTCAAGCCTTTAAGACCCCATATGCTATTATCTTTTGATAGCTGGGCACCATCAGCTTACTTCCCCACATTTGCTTAACCACAATCAGTGATTGTGTCAGGAAGGTCAGCATTATGGAATGCCAATTTAATAGAAAAAAGTGTTCTTGCAATGAGGAAGTACTTGAATGGAGGTCCAATGTCCATCTACTGTCATAATACTAACCCTATAAATATATGTATGTAGATCTATTTTGGTATCATCATATATAAATATGTGCACCTATGTACATGCTTGTATTTGGACCTCTATAAATGCCGTTTACTCCCCAGTTTTTTCCTCTATTTCCTTTTACTTTCCTCTTGTCCCACTATCATGCTCAGCCTCTGTTTGGTTCAGTAAAAACAAATATTGAGCTCTAATTCAAGTATCACACAATTCAATAATTCAGTTATATCAGGAAGTGTTGTGCAGTTATGACCAGAATCAACTTTGAAAATTTTCTTCATTCTTGTGCCCATTGAAGTTGATTCCTCTTCTTCTGTTCCCACATAAACATTAATCCAGTTATTATTTTCATACATGCACCTATTTCAGTTTTCACTGTATAGGTAAACATGCAAAATCAGGAAAAAGCAATCAGCAAAAGATCCAGTAACAATGACCATATAAAACAGAAAGACCTTCATATAAGAGAAAGTGGAGAATATATATAATATACATATACATATATACACACACATATACACTAATTCATGCTGGGTCCAAAGGGAGATCCAATGGCTAAGTGTTATATTTCAGCTAAAGTTTGGTTGATAAATTCCACTTTACAATGCTCTTTGTCCAATATCAGGGCTATTAACATTCCTAGTAGATGAGCACTGAGGGCCCAGCAGAGAATCACTTTACACCAGGATCCTAAAAATGGATTTTGGGCTACCACTATCCTCTATAGCTTTCTGAAAACCAAACGTTTAGAATTTATGTACTGGTACTGTTCCCTCCTCCAGTTTAGATCTTATTATTTACAATCTTGAATCCCATAGGCTGGTATGCTTCTTCCGTATGGACTTCCCTTAGCCTTTGCTTAGATGACTGCTTGCTTTAAGACAAATCTTAAAGAACCTAAATGCATTTTTCATGATAGTAGGGCATCATATGAATTCTTAATCACACATTTCTATGCCATCAATGTCTTCAGTGATTTCCTCATGAGAGTGAGTACCAGGCAGGGTCATGACATAAGAATTAATCATTCTCATGTCTATGATCAAGTGAGAGCTCAAAATCCACTTATGTACCTATGGTTTCTATTTTAGAGAGTAAACCATCTGGGTCCCCTTTTAGAGAGAACATAGTCATATTGTTGTCATTTTTGTTTAATGTTGTTTGCACATCATAAAGCTTCCCCTGGGGCTGAAGGTAACTCTATTGATAGTAACACTATTTCAGTAAATGCTAGAGCCTGGTGAGAAAAGAACTTTATATATGTCTAGGGCATCTTATTAGATTCCAATACATAAATTGCCAACTAACATATCTTCAAAGCATGGGTGACTGGACACTAGTTACACATATCATAAGGGTTAGGGTTACGACAGAGAATATGAACATAACAAAGATCTGTTGGAGCTTGGCCACCATTGATGGACACCCTCAGAGCAATAGGTTCAAACGCATGCAAAATTAAATGACCTCAATTCCCTAACTGGGTTATCAATCCCCTCACGTCTCTAACTGGAGCATTTCATCTTATAGTTCCAATTAATATTTCTGTTCCTGCTATAAGAGAGTTTCATGTAAAGTCCAGTTCATTTGGTGAGATTTCCAATCCCCACCCTCATGATGTGATCTATGAAATGTGTTGTACATCACTGAAGGACAGTCTAATGTCTGAACTGTCTATAGCACATTGCATGGGTCACTATGGGTTGGTTAGAAGCTAGGTCAAAAGTGCCCAGAGAGGGCACTCTCATGTTCTCTCCTGTTGGTCTCTACAAGCAATGTTATACATTTTTCCAAATCACTGGCTACCCCCACGATCAGAAATATAACTATCCTTTCCAAAACAGACACGATCCTCTTCCTCTTGATCTTATTTCCCGAGTAAAGTGCACTCATTACTTTTTTATAGTTGTCTGTTTGTTTGGCTAGCATAACACACTGCTCTTAGTGGGAATTAATTGATTTTCTCCTCCTTTCATCCCCCTCGAATATGGAATGTTGACCTCCTCTGTAATGAGGCCTCCTCTCTTGAGTGGTTTCTAAGCTGTTCTAAAGAGAGAGGGATACATAGTTTATGGGACCGATGTGGGCACACTGCCTCTTTGCTTGGGGGATAAGAGCTCACCTTAGTCTTGTTTTTTTATCCTTCTAATAGTGGGATCATACATTATTTGTCTTTTTGTGTTGACTGACTTCACTCACCCTGAAGATTCATGATGACTCCGTGTAATGTGGTGTTTCACGGTTTCATCACTTTTTTTTTTAAGGATGCATAGTATTCCATGAGGTGCATGGATCAGAATTTCTTTAGCCATTCTTCAAATGAGGAGCAGTTAGACTCTTCTGAGTTTCTTGCTGTGAACTGTGCTGCTATGAACTTGCAAGAACATAGGTCTATTCATGTTCTTTCTTTTACTTCTGTGCAATATATGTCCAGCAGGGATATTTCTGGCTTGTTTGGTACTTATATTCCCAGTTGTTTCAGGAAGTGCCATATTGTTTTCCACTATAGTTGTAGATGTTTATAATACTACCAGTGTATGAGAGTTACAATCTCTCCACACCCTCTCCAGGATTTGTTGTTCTTTTTCTGTCTCAAACTGGGCTGTCATCATGGTTATAAGGTGATATCTCATCATTGTTTTGAAGCACACCTTTTAGCTGACTAGTGAGCATGAGCATTTCCTTGTGGATTTATTAATAATTCAAATATCTGGTGAATTTTCTGTCCATGTCCTTTGGCCAACTTTTAATTGGGCTATTTGTTTTCTTCTTGTTGAGTTGTTGCAGTTGTTTTTATTTTGCCAATTAGTCCCTTGTCTGCCAATCTGTGAGTTCACAGTTTACTCTTTTGATGTGCTTAAATCTCTTATTTTTAGTAAGCCCCAGTCATCTGTTTTGTCTTTCACTGTGTGTACTTCCTTTATTATACTTGATTGTCTGTGTGTATGCCTTGTAATGGCATACTTAGAATTGCCCAAACTTTCTCATTAATGAGCCTTATCGTTATGGGATTTAAATTTAAGTCTAATCCATGTTGAGTTCGTTTTTGTGCTTGTAGTGATATAACGGGTTCAGTTTCCTTCTTCTGCAGATGTAGATCCAGTTTTCAAGCACAATTTTCTGAAGAGAGTGTTTGTTTACCACTTAAGTGGTTTGGGTCTTTTGTTGAATATTAGCTGCCTTGGGGCTGAACCCCAGTGGCGTAAGTGGTTGAGTGTAGGACTGCGGCCTGCAGCCTTGGTGGTTAAAATCCAGTGGTGGCTCTCAGGAACAGCAGTGGGTAACGCCCACGACCACCAGAGGCAGTGATACTGCCCCCCCCCCCCAAAAAAAAAAAGAAACAAAAACAAACAAAAAAAGAAAATTAGCTGCCTTGTGTAGTTCTCTGTTGGTTTTATGTAACAGCATTCCGTGGTTTTCTTTGTACAGGTCTTTTGTTAGGTTGACTAGGATTCTTCCTGGATATTTCATATTTTGTGTGGTTACTATAAATAATGCTATTTTATTGACTTTTTTTCCTCAGAGTTCTTTTCATTGGTATACAGGAAACTGATGGATTTCTCTTTGCTATTTTTTTATCTTGCCACTCTACCAAGTCCCTCAATTATTTCCAACTATCTTTCTGTGAGTCCTTGGGATTCTTTACATATGAAATGATGTCATCTGCAAATAGGGAGAATTGTATAAGAGTGGTGAAAGGGGGCACTCTTGGATAATTCCTGTTTTGATAGGAAATATCTTCAGTTGTTCCCCATTAAGTATGATGTTAACTACTTTTTCTGTTTGTTTTGGATATAGCTTCTATCTTATTGAGGAGTCTTATTTTTATTCCTATTTTATTAAGTTTTTTATGAGAAATGGATATTGAATACTGCAAAATGTTTTTTTTCTGTACCTGTTGCTATGATTATGCAATTCCTATTGTTTGTTCAAGTGGTAGATTACAGTAATCACTTTCCTAAAGCTTTGGTCTCTAATTTCCTGTCTTAGTGGGCTCTTTGCCTGGTATGGGTATCGGGGCATGCTTGCTTCAGAGACTGATTTGGGGAGTTTATTTCATTTTCTATATTTTGGAATAGTCTGGGCAGAATTGGTGACCATTCCTTTCTAAAATCTTGGTAAAATTCCCCTGTGAAGCTATCTGTTCCTGGGCCTTCTGTGGTGGGAGAATTTCTTGATGACCTCTGGTTTTTCTTTTATTATGGGGTTATTCAGGTTCTCGACTTCCACCTGCATTAATTTGGGTAGATAGTGTATTTTAGGTATTTGTCTATTGCTTCCAGGTAATAAAACTTGTTGGAGTACAGCTGTTGCAATTAGATTTTTTTTTTAAATAGGGGATAGTGCAAATTCAGTGCCTTGGTATCACAAATTATGCAGTTGAGTTTCCCTCACTTGAGGAACTCATAGGGCTCAGCATGCCTGGAGTGCCATGGGTAAGCCTCGCCCTGAGAAAATTACCTTCATGATCATGGTATCTCTCCTGCCAGGTAAGGATGCAACCAGATTTTATGTCAACTTCTAGCTTATGTGAACATGGAGGAATGAAATCCAATCTATCTATGGGGTCAAAGTTTGATTATGCATCCGTGGGTTATGCACCCTCCTTTTTCTAGGAGGTACACTGAAGATTTCTCTCTCTTCTCTGTCCCCTCGTGCACTCTGCTTATTAGGATTCTGTGCCTCCATCCAGGGTGATCCCATGTGAGCCACTTGACCCTGAGATCTGACCATGCTCCATCATGTTTCCACCACTCTTGGAACACGTAGCTCTGAACCTAGCAGCTTGTGAGCTCCCTGAATTCCCCTTCACCTTTCTGTGCCACCCTCAGCTACATGAGTCTGGAGAGGGTTCCAATTAGGATTTGATCTATGGACTTGAATTGTACTGGACGAGGAAGACCTTCTTGAAATAGTATTTCTTTATAAAGTTCATTTTTAGAAATATCAGTGTTACTGCTTTTGTTTCTCCACACAGTCCCGTTGAGAACAACTTTTTTATAGAAATAAGTTTATAATTTTTATTTCATATGGCTTGATGTGATTTTTGCAATTTTCATTTCTAATTTTAAGTATTTTAAATTTCATTCTCCCCCCCCCTTTATTAAGCTTGCAAATAGCTTGTCAATTTTCTTGATCCTTTCAAGGAACCAGCTTCTTGGCATGTTGCCCTTTTCCATTGTTTTACTGCTTTCTGGTTTATTTGAGTACCCTGCGATTGACTCTTGTTTTTGTGACAGAGGAGCGGAGTCGTCATTGGTGAAGGGGCTCCTGGGTTGTGTAAGAGTGAATGAATCTTTTGTGTTATGAGAGAAGGTGTAACCAGAGCTGAAAATCATATGGTACAGAGATGAAGAAAGAGGGAGAGAGATGAATCAATAGAGAAATTGGACAGGGTAGGGGGAGCAAGAGTATAGGTTATAAGTATTAGAAATAATAATAGAAATAATTTATGCATAAAGCATACACTTATAAAATATAAGAAAAAGACTTAAGTAGTGTAATAACTCTTGATAGTTAACAGGTAAGTATATTTCTTTAGGAGAAGGAAGCAAAATTGGAAGGAGATGATGGATGGAACAGAAGAGTGTAAGCAACTAATATGCCCAGAAGATGATTATTCATATGTGTTTGGCTGTTTATAATTATATATACTTATATAATTCAAGCAGGGGGGAGAGAGCACCCGCATTTCTGATGTTCACCCTCCTGGGGTTAAGGGATGGGGATTATGTTTTGGTTATTGTGATCAGTTCCCCTTTCCTCCCGTCCTCCACCAACTTACCCTCTAACCTCCTGGTATCGCTACTCCTATTTCTGCTCCTGAGGGGTTTATGTGACCTGGATTCCATGTGAAGTGGGCTTTTATCTGTGCCAGTGTACATGCTCTAGTCTAGCAAAATGGAAAGACAGGACCGAAGTAATGAGAGTGGAGGGTCAGGAAGCCTCAGAACCAGAGTAATATTGTGTTTCATTGATGCTATACTGTGCCCAGGTTGACTCATCCCTTCCTTGTGACACTTCTGTAAGGGGATGTACTTTTGTCTACAGATGTGTTTGGGTCTCTGCTCCAACCCACCTTGTTCTCAATAATATGTCTTTTGTTTGTTTGTGGTCTTCTGGTGCCTGTTACCTGATCCCGTGGACAACACGTGATCGCAGAGGCTGGTGTTGCTTCTTCCATGTGGGCATGTTGCTCCTCTGCTAGATGGTCATTTGTATAACATCAAGCTTTTAGGATCCCAGATGCTATATCTTTTGCTAGCTTGGCACCATCGCCTTTCTTCACCAGATTTGCTTGTGCACCCTGTGTGGCAGTTACATTATCTGTTTCCGATTTGAGACTTATGAGTGGATGGGTGGAGTGCAGCCCAGCAATCAGGTCCCATCTTGATGATCTAATTTGGCGATGCTAAAGTGATAAATAGCTTACTGGAGGTGGGACATGGGCCTTTTCTCTGGGAGACATTGCAGCTAACAAGACACATGGAATGAGGTTAGTGCCCTGAACTAGAAAACCCACATGGACACCCCTGCCAGCACTGAGATGCATATAATGCCACTGGGTCCAAAAGATTTCTTAATCACTGGTCAATGATTTTCTTATTTTGATGTTATTGCATGTTTTTGAGAGTCTGAAGAGAACTTTGCAGATTGTTATTGGACATATTAGTTAATATAAAACTTATGGACTTGATCTGGACTGAACTGGAATGTTTTCTCAATGTTCAATTGCTCTTGTTTATGAAGCTCTTCCTTATACAAATATGAATGTCTATGAATTTGTTTCTCTAGTCTTCTTAGACTAGCATACTCATTTTTCCTTCAGTGATCATGTGAGGAGGGTGACCATCACAGAAAGACAGGTTGTTAGCACAAAATGTTCTCGTGTTGAGGGAGGGTTTGAGCAAGGGCCCAAAGTCCACCCACTTCCTCAATGCATTGTCATAAAATATATATAGGAATAAAAAATAGGCCAATACCTCTATTTTTATGAAATAATATATTATACATTTACGTATGTACATACCTATGGTTATCCTCTATCCACAGCTTTGCTTCCTAGATCCTTCTTCTGTTTTCTGTTACCTTCCTCCTGTCCCACCATCATGCTCAACCTTCTTCTGCCATTTAGTAATTGTTCTAAGCCAGATTGCTCTTGCTCCAGCATCCTCAGGATCCCTACATCCTCCCCAGTGTTGATTTTAATTTCTTATTTCTTTCTCTGTCTGTGATGTTCGCTCACTGCTTCCTTCAACACCCTCCCTCCCCATCCAAAGTTCCTCCAGAACATATGTTCCATTGTTTTCTCCTTGGGCTTGCTGTCTATGCCTAACTCATATAGGTAGGCAAAACAACAATAATAGAGACAAAACAGAAAGGAAACAAAAGATTAAATAAAGACAGAGAGAGGGAGAGAGAGAGAGAGGCTAGAAAAGATAATAAAAAAGCATGCATAGTTCTAGGTCTGTCCACTGAACTTTACGAGTACCTCCCCACTAAGCCCACAGGAACCCAGATTTTTCCTCCTAGCCTGAAACCTATGTGGAGAGCTCCTTGTGGCTTTGCTTTGTTTCTATTGCTGATTTGTTATGTTCCCTTCTTGGGTCACCCCACTGTGTGTGTGTTGGGGGTGGGGTGGGGGAAGCATACATCAGACCAGGCTCACTCCTTTACACTTTCCCAGCCTTGCCCTTGTCACTGTATGCTTGTCTGCCCTACAGTCCTCTCTGTGCTTTAGCAGCTCCTTGAGGGATGCTGTCCTTAGGGTGTGGTTTGCCCTCAAGGGTCTATTCCCCCCCTCTCTCCTGTTACTTTTTGGTTTGCTTCTTTGTGGGTGTGGGCGGCCAAGCCCTCTCCCCAACTTGTAGGCTTAGTGCTGTCCTCCATAACACGTACTAGGAAGGAGATCAGTTTGGTTTTGGTTGAGGCTGACTCTGATTTGGGCCAGTCTTGTAGACTTCTCCATTCATGAGTTTCTCCATGTGGTTATGGTACCCTCAAGGTCTGGTGCACCATGCTGGGGTTTGTACCCACACTTCCATTTCTGTGGAGACATGAATAGCATCCTCCCCCTGGATGGATTAGCGCCCCGCTATCCCAGTGCCATTGTCTTCCTCTTTCCTCCCCGCCTTTTCTGACTGCCCCCCACCCCCATTCCCTTCTTTGTGTTGGAATGACATGCACATCCTTGGGTTTAGTCTGTCTCTCATCTGATTCTTTATACTTCAACTGGTATGGTGTGAGATAAGTGGATTTTCTTCTAAACCTACAGTGTTGATAATATTTACCTCAGTGGACTCATGCCATACTTGTCCTCTTATGATTGCTCAAATTCACTTAACATAATAGGAATAATTTTTAATATATTGTTTTCATTTGAGGATTATACATTTCCTTTTATTGACTAAAATTAGTTTAATAGCTTTTCCAAATTAATATTTTGATTACATCAGAAAATTATGTATAAGCATCTGAATATTAGAGCAAAAGTATAATTGCAAAAAAAATTCCCCCAAATACTCTTTAACTTACATCATCACAGTCCTTGAAATTGAACTAAGCACAGATGACAATCATTAGCTTGAGTATATCCAAAGGTCTAATTTTAATTTTAATCCTTGAAGACTGTTTTAAATGATTTAGTGGATTTTCCAATTTTTTCAGCTCTTATGGTGGATGTGATTCAACTACATCCAGTTGTAATAAAAACAGAAACTTTGAAAGTAATATTATGAGAAAAATCTGGAATTATTTGTTTCAGAGTATAATCCAGGCATTCCTAACATCTACAATATAAACATTCATATAAATGTGGACATTTATTTGAAAGCTTGGCTGATTAAGAGCAAAATTAGAACTAAGCCAATGCTTTTAAAGACCATGTCTTTAAAAAATTAAGCATATTCATTACAATTATATTTTTCTGGGCCTGAAGAGATTATATCATCATGTAACTTTTTTAAATGATCATATATTTAATAGGGATGTTTTGCATAATTACGTTATCATGATTTTATTTTTTCAATAGAGGAGTGAAAGCCTATCTGTGCTGTGCAACAGATGAACAAACTCTAGCAAATTGTGTCTCCAAATGGGGACAGAAATATTGGTATGTGTTCATTTTTATTAAAGCAGAAGTGAATCCAAAAGACAATCTCTTGAGTTTAATTATAAAACACATATGCTTGAATGAAGACATAGTAAAAATGTGTAACTTCATTACACATTAGAGCCATTACAAATTTCGGTTTTGATGCAAAAAAAAAACAACACTCAGATTGCTAATGTAACCTAAAAGGCTAATATCATTACTACATAAAGTTCTGTAAATGGGCAAGTGGAAATACGTGGATTTTCTCTGTCTTAAGAACATGCTCTTTTACTACAAAGCATAGCTTTTCTAGATAAACTCTGCAATAAATAGTAATAGATGTTAATATCATGGTACCTAGTGAAGAATGATTGTTTGAAAAGTTATTTTTTTGAAAAGATCTTGAGTATATCTTACTTGAGTTTTGAGAACAGCTAAAGAATAGATTTGACACATTGAATACTAATGACAGAAGACTTGGTGATCTGTGGGTGGCATCAAGAACATCATATATGGAAGAGTAAATGGTCATTAAAGATACAAGTAATAAAGTAAAGATAAAATGGGTGTCAGTAGAGACTCTGAAACTGACTCTTAAAACAAGTTTAAGCACATGGAAGAAATAATTAAATAAAAGCTGAATTAAAAACTTGCAGAGGCAGCTAGAGAAGAGAAAGCAATTACAATGAAATGTTCAAAGACCTAGCATTGGATACCCCTCAAAGAGGGACATGTCCAAAATAGAGCTGAAAGAACTAACGGAAAAAAATCAAACCTCAAGTTGTAATATTGAAAGATTTTACAGACACAATATTGAATGGTGCATGAAGCTTCAAAAGATGGTGTATCATCATTTGTATCATCATTGTTTGCATCAAACAAACAAACAAAAAACCTGGAAAACATTTCAGGAGGTAGCATATAAACAAGAGCCAAAGATACTGAAGGAAGAAATTTAAGCATCACAGAAGAAATTTAAGCATCACCAAAGTCATTAACGAAAAATGAAGCTACAGGAATTGATGCAATACCAGTAAAAATGTTTCAGCAAGCTGATAAGCCCTGGAAGTATACACTCATCTATACCAGGGAATTTTGAAGGCAGCTACTTGAGAAAATGTCTGACAGAGATACATATTTGTGTTCAATCTGAATAATGATGACTCAACAAAATTCTCAAATTATGACACAGTATAACTGCTATTACATGCAAGTAAAATTTTGCTTGCTACTCCACAATTGCAGCAATACATTTACAGAGATTGCCAGCAGTTCGGGCCAAATTCAGAAGAGGACATGGAACAAGGGATTTAATTGATGAAGTCGGACGGATCTTGGTTAAAAGAAAAGAAAACCAGAACAATGCTAACTTGTGTTCTATTGACTATTTAAGGGCATTTAACTGTGTGGAATATTAGTAACTATGGGTAATATTAAGAAGAAGAGAGAATTCCAAAATAATTCATTGTGGTTAAGTAGAACATATACATGGACCAAAAGGAAGTTGTAGGAATAACAAAAAGGAATAGTTCATCGCTTAAGTTCAATAGAGGTGTGCCTAAGAGTTGTATCATCTCCCCATATGTATTCAATATGTGTGCTCAAGAAATAGTCTTAGCGGCTGAGCTATGTGAAGAAGATTAGAGCAAGGTTTATTAATAACTTGTGATATGCAGACAACAAAGTCTTGCTCAGTGAAAGCCAGGAGGACTTGAAATATTTGCTGGCAAAGATCAAACACATTAGCCTTCAGTACAGATTACAACAATTTCAGTACAGAGTTCTCTAGAGAAGCAGGAAATTTATGTGTACATACATATATATAAGTTCATATAGTGAAAAGGAATATTAGAGCAAATTAACCCACACAGCAGTATAGAGAACTCAGTCTGACTCACTTTCATGGGTCAGTTAATATACTGAAAGTACTAAAATGTACTAAAGTACTGAAAGTCTTTCCAACTTATTTAGCCTTTAGCCCAAGGCCAAGGAAGCAAATAAAAGGAATACAAGGTGATGAGGTGTAGCAGAGCCAGAAGCATAGCCTGGCAGGCAAGTCATGGTGGATGGAGCCTTACAGTGTGAGGCGGGTGTCTGGAGGTGCAGTATCTGGAGTGGTGGCAAGATGAGTCGAGTCAGACTCCAGGCAGCAGGTACAGCAAAGGGCAGCAGAGATTCAGCGTGGAACAGCAGAGAACACCTATGTGGCCCAAGGCTGGCTTGGCACAGTGCCACAGAGCACTGCACTGTGGAAAGGTAGCACAGCACATGGGATGAGGCAAGGCAGTTGGATTCAACAATGTACTGGTTCAACCAACAGAAAGAGAGACAGACAAACAGACAGACAGAAAGAGACTGGCCTCCAGAGAGAGCCATATATCTCCTCCATCCATATCTTCTTACAGGTGTTATGTTATCATGGAAAACCTATCACAAACTCTGTGGTAAGAAAAGCAAAGTCTTCATATGTGACTCATAGATAAATCATGATAAATCAATAGACCACCATGACAAATGAAGAGAAGATCAAGGCCAAAGTTGTCATATGTTTCATTTTGCTTGCATCCATATTCAACATCAATGGAGGTAGCACTCAAGAAATGAAATGCTCTCATTGGACAAATCTGCTGTGCAAGACTGCTTTAAAGTGTTGAAGGTCAAAGATATCACTTTGAGCACTAAGGGGTGCCTTTACCCAAACCATGGTGTTTTCATTTGCCTGGTGTGTATTTGAAAGTTGGATCTGGGACAAGGAAGACCAAAGAAAAACTGATGTATTTGAATTATGGTACAGCTGAAGAGTACTGCAGTATCACAGATTGCCAAAAGAATAAAAAAAAAATCTGCCTTGTAAGTAGTCAGAATTCCTTAGAAGCAAGGAAGTTGAAAAAATTATCTTACATAGTTTGGACATGCAATAAGCATAGATAAATCCATGAAAAAGGACATCATTCTTCTAAAGTTGAAGGTCAACAAAAAAGAGGAAGACTGTCAAGGAGATGGATTGTCACAGTAGATACAAAAAGGGGCATAAGCAAAAATGATTGTGATGATGACAATGATGATGATGATGATGATGATGATGATGATTACAGATGAGGTAGTGTTTCATTTTCTTAGAGTTTCAATGAATTGGAACTAATCTGATGTCACTTGACAAATAACAGTGAAGAATGATAACAAAATAAAAATGCATGGGCTTCTTAGAATTAAGCAAGTTGTAGCTCCACTGTTGGTGTCAATGTGAAGTTACTCTCCAGGTCACAGAGAATAATATATCTTTGTTCCCTTTGAGGAAATAAATCATAGTTAAAGATGGACACATATATGTCTTTATAAAACAGAAATAAAGTACTAGGTGATGTGGATAGCCTTCAGTACCTGCAACTGATAAAGTAACCAAAAATGAAAGAAATCTGGGTGCTTACAAATCTAAAGACTTTGTAATATAGTGATTATCAAGATGAGAATTATTTTAATTGTACACAAATTCTAACTGTGGACTTAATTGATAATAATAAGCTTATTCTTTTAAAATGTATGTTCAACTACTACTGTACCTTAAAGCTATCTTAAAGAACAAAACTCTTAACTTTAAAATTTAGCTCTGAAGTATTCTCTAGAGATTTCAATTATTTTTAAAGGAGCCTACGGACCACTGGTGGTGGAAAGGTTACACATTGCGCTATGATCTAAATGATCGCAGGTCCAAACCATCAACAGCGCCATGGAAGAAAGACTGGGTTTCCTAGTCTAGTAAAAAGTTTCTCTTCATTAAAACCATCTAAAAACCCCACCGGGGGTCATTATGCATCAGCATGGACTCACTGGCAGTGAGAAACTATCACAGAAGGGTCATCCAAGTCCTGAGTCTTGTTTAGTCCAAATTGCAGCTCAAAAAATTGACTTGGAATTGGAAAAAGTTAATATCCTTATTGCCTGTATGGAAAGTTGACACAGAATAACTGATAGTGTCATTGATATAAAACATATAATGATATATCAAAGCTTTTATTTCTTCCTATATCTATATTCTTGGCGATCCTGGGAGAAAGATGAGATTTTTTTCTTCCCATAAAGATTTACCATTTCAGGAGCATAAATGGATAGCCTACTCAGTCCTGTAATCAGAGTGCACCAGATGACAGTGAATTGTCATTGCTGTTTGGTTTATTTTTTATAATGGGCTACAGTGAATGTATTTTACTGTACCACAGTGGTACCATACAGTTACCCCTGAATATATTGAGCTGTAAATATTTACTTCTCTTACCTCTTGTTTATAGTTTTTTTTGATACCCTATGGTTGTTTACTAACCAATGAAATGCTGCAAAAGTGATGGACTGTCTGTGGTTACATGTATGTGATTATCTGAGGGCAGCATTTACTTTGTTAGTTTCAATTGTTGAATTTGAAGAAGCTAGTTGCCATGAATCATATAGCTTCAGGAAAAGTAATTCTTCCTACAATATGAGAGAACTTAGAAGTGAATTGTTCCCCACTGTACATTGATGAGGCCCAAGCTGATACTTTGAGTGCAGTCTTTTGAGACCAGAAGATGAGACCGATCTGTGCTTTGCTTATACCATCATTTTTACCCAAGTAACACATGCTTCCTTTGCTTGCTTGCCAACTGCTTTTTCCCTGCAGGAGATATTTTTGTAAATGTGCTATGTTAACTTTATTTTTACAGAAAAATGTCAAAAAACAAAAGGAAAGAAAGATAAAGGAAAAAAGGCTTAGCAGTATTTAAGGGAAGAGTAGTTGGTAAATAAATGCAGAAGGGGTGTGCTATTTATATAAAAATATGGTATTCCTGGCCCAGAAATATAGATTATTAGATGTGTGTTGTTTCAAGCCATTATATTTTAGTAATTTAGTGCCCAACAAGAGAAAATTAATGCAAAGGCATTATATACATCTGTACATTGGAATACAATGCATGTTTGCATTTATTTTATTTTGAATTTGGTAGGATAAATAGTTGAGGTGCACAATCTGTTTCATGTACCAGCAGACAAATGGGCCCCAGGAATATCTGTTCATTTCAGAGTGAGAGCACAGGGGAAGAAGAGAGGATTGTCCAGCTGCCATTGTCTAGAGTAGAAGAGAAATAATGGTGAACTGTATGAAGTCAGAGTTCCATACATTTCATAAATATACTAGCATTATTTCATCTTATAAATAAATCCATACAAAATTTTCCAAATTGGTCAACAATTCCAAATTGGTCAACAAATACATAGTAATTGATGAATTATGCTAACTGAAAGAATATTTTCTAAACTAAAAATTATTTCAAAAGGGAAGCAAATTTGTCTTTAATTGCTATTATAGAAAATAACAAATAAAGGTCATAATTATATAAAGAATAAAATATGAACACCAAACTAAGAAACACAAAGGGTTGTGTTTTTTCTGTTTTTATATCATTATTTCGTATGTTTTAATTAATATTTGCTAGTTTTGTGATTGATCTTTCTTTCTAAGTAAGTGCTCACTTTTACATCTAATATTATATTTATAATTTTGTACTATTTTTCTTAATGTCCCCTAAAACCTTAACTCATCTTATCATGAAAGCCAAGAGAATAAAGATATTTATTAGAAAGTTTTTTTCCTAACAGCTAGTAAGCTAAGGTAGATTAGGTTTCATTAGGACTAGCAACATGCAATCAAGGCTGACTTTTCAATAATTATTTTGAAGGACTGGTATGAGCAGAAGGCAGTGGATTACACTGTAGAATGGATGCAAACTGCCATGCCATGATGATGATGAGTAGTAAACAAATCTTGAGAACAGCTTGTCAGAGAGATCTGGACTTGATTTGAACTGGTGTGTTAGTCTGGGTAATCTAAAGAAGCAAATTCATAGAGACACTCATGTGTATAGGAAAGAGGTTCATATACAAGAGCAATTGAACATTGATCAAATGTTCCAATCCAGTCCAGATCAAGTCTATAAGTCCAATATTAGCTCCTATGTCTGATATAAAGTCCTCTTCAGACTCATGAAATGCATGCAATTACGCTGAATGAAGAAGGATCACAGGCCTGTGGGTTGGAAGTCTTTTAGATCCAATGGTGTTGTAAGTATTTCAGCACTGTCAGGAATCTTTACATGGCTTCTCTGGCTGCATAGGTCTGGTTATATCAGGGTAGGTCCATGTGGCTTTTCCAGCTCCTAGGACTTAGTGCCATGTCTTATCAGGGAGTGAGGAGAGAGAGAATGTGTCTCCTGCCTCCAAGGAGGAAATCCCAGAGTTCTTAGGAGAAGGCCATGCCCACACAGAGGTCTCATTGGCTATGACCTGACTAACAGACTAGACTCCACCCCTTCACTCATAATTCTCTCAAAGTGACACCAGATTATGTAACTAACAGAGACCACCCCTTGTCATTGACACATTTACATAACTCTTTAACCATGTATAATTTTCAAACAGACCATAATGAAATCAAACCCGTACCTAAGAGGATGAAACTAAAATGCCATCCTCATTTAACATACTATTCTAGAAGTGAACAAGACAAAAATTATCCTTTGCCTAACAATTGCAGTTAAGTAACACCTACACTTTAATTCTATAATCCTATGACTATATTCCTGCATGAATGAAAGTTTATAAGTCAACCACTTCATGCCTTTATCCCCCAATTTTAGGTATCTAGTTACTTACCTGCCCACTTATTTCAACCAAGTGCTCTGAGGAGACAATCATATTCTTTGACGTGAAGAGTCTTCATCCCACTTGAAACCATCTCAAATTTGTATCCATAAGCAAAGTCAAATCACGACAGGCCATCCATAAGTCCGCAATAATAGGCACCAGTTCACAGACTCAAATATCTTCTCTTCATCTGGTCAGGTTCTGGTTAACTCCATGTGGGCTTTTCTGCTTAGCCTCAACAGGATGTCCATTCTTTGCCTTGCCTTTAGAACATGACCTCATCATAAATTCTCAACAAGCCTAGCCCCATTTTCCTAGGTCAAGAACTTCAGACCTGTCCCCTCATCATTTCCTCTACTTCCTATAAACCAGGTCCATGGGTGTCAGTGACCACAGTCAACCAGACTCTTTATTGTTGCATTTCTCCCACTTCTACTAACAAGTGGTTCTAGGTGGTCACCAAGCAAGCCTGTCCCCAGGCTTCCTTTAACATTCAGTCCTCAGGAGGTGCTTTCTTCATGATTTCAGATTTTTTTCTACCTACTGGCACAAACAACTGGTTCAAAAGTCTAAAATCCAGAGTTCCTTTTTTCCTTCAATCTGTCAGTCTTGCTCTTTGGCAGAGTTCTTCAAATGCAAATATCCTGATTACTTCAAATTACTGGTGGGGCTTATGTTTCAGAGCCTTCTTTGCAGGCATGTCATAAGCTCATGTAAAGTTCAAATCAATGTCTTCAGGCAAGTAGGTTTACAAGTTCTCTATTTTCATACTTCCCAAAATAATTTCTATAAATCCTTATATTCATAATAACAAGCAGAATAAATCAGTATAAACAAAGTAGAATCATATGCTAAACTCAATTTTTAAAAGTCAATTTCAATCCTTCTTTAGCTTGTCTTTATCCTTATCTAAACTATGCTATCTATACAAAAATATGGGATTAGGCCTCTTGAGAATATCAAGCCAGAGCCAGGCTTTCTTTCAGCTGTTTTCTTTAAGCAGCATGGTTTCTGAAAAATTCAAATGGTGATTTCTACCCCTGAGATCAAAATATACATTAATCACATTCATGTTCACCATTTCACATAAGAATAACCAAGCACTACAAACAAAAAAATAATAAAAACTTTAACTTCCCATATTCTCTCCAGAAAACAACCCAGTAAACTGCATGGTCTTATATGACTTCTGGCTAGCCAACAGACAAAAACTACCTTAAGGCAGACATCAAACAATCAAATATTGATAAAATGTTCTTGTCCAGTCCATAAGTCCAATATTAGCTTATATGTCTGATATGAATCTATAACATCTTCAGACTGATGGAATACATGCAATGGTGCTAAATGCAGGCGTATAGTGCAGGCCAGTGGGTTGTAAGTCTTGTGGATTCAGTGGCATTGTAAGCCTCTCAGCACTGGCAGGGGTCTCTATGTGGCTTCTCTGGCTACATAGGTCTGGTTGCATCAGGGTAGGTCCATGTAACTTCTCCAGATCTCCTGGGTATAGTGTCATGTGCCTTGTCAGTAGAGTGTCTCCAAGGGAGTGAGCATGTGTCTCTTGCCTCTAAGGAGGAAATCCCAGAGTTCCAAGAATTCTCAGGAAATGGCAATGCCCATACAGTGGCCCCATTGGCTATGATCTGACTGAGAGACTAGTCTCCACCCCTTCACTCATAAGCCTCTCAAATTGATACCAGATTATGTAACTACCACAACTGGGCTGGGATATTTCTTAATGTACAATTACTCTTTATAGATAGCTCTCTCATATACATGTAAGAATGTCTATGAATTTGTTTCTCTAGTCTACCCAGACTAACACAGGAATGCGCTACTAACACACGTAGATATTTATAGTTCAGTATATTCACGCATAACTATGTATGATACCATATTTTCAGGTACTCCCAAATGACCCCACTGATTGTTATTTCAAACTTCAATGATACTCTCTCAAATATTTCAAGATTTATCTGTAAGACCTAGTAGGATGGTGTCTTCCAAAATTCAGACTACACTTTTCACTTGGTCTGTTTCTTACCTTTTCATGATGTGTTCAAGGGCAAAACACCCTACCATATTACAAGCAACTTTTGGTGAAGATCAAGTAACAGAGAACTAAGCCCTCTAAATGATACTAAAAAATTCTGAACTCACTATCATCCTGTTTGTTAAGACCCATAGTAACCCTTTTGCACAGAGTGTTTTCTCAATGTTCCATCCTTCTTGTATGTAAACCTCCCATTTATATACATATGTGTTTTTATGAATTTGCTTCTCAAAACTACACAGATTAACACATGACTGTATGGAAAAAACGTTTATTGATAGAATTCAGTTTTACTAATGGATCTGAAAAATCTGTTAAAAAGTAATTTAAAGTTTCACTTAACAAAAATATGTAAAATCAGCTAAAGTAATAAACAGACTTTTATTTGAAGATAAAAGTTTAGGATATTGCAACTAAATGTGTAAATGAGGCATGGTAGAGGTAAGCTATTAATTTCAGGAGACAGAATAGAGAATACTGGCAGAAATTTGGGATGAAGGACATTGTTCAACCATTGTAGTAGTTACAAAATCTGTTGTCACTTTAAGAATTAAGAGTGAAGGGGCAGAGCTTAGTATGTCAATCAGGTCCCAGCTTGATGACCTCATTTGGAAATGCTAAGGAGATAAAGAGCTTGCTGAAGGTGGGATAGACTCACTCCCTGTCAGACACTCTTCTCGACAAGTCACATGGAACTCTGTTCGCTGGAGCTTGGGAGCTGACGGAGCTACGTGGAGACCCCTGCCAGCACTAAAATGCTTACACTGCCACTTGACCACAAGACCTTCCACCCACTGTTGTATGATCTTCCTATATTTGGTGTCATTGCATGTGTTTTGTGAGTTTGAAGAAAACTTTATAGATTAGTATCAGACATATGGCCTAATATCAGACTTATCTATTTGATCTGAACTGGGATGGGATGTTTTCTCAATATTCAACTGCTCTTGTAAAGAAATCTCTTTCTTATACACCTATGAATGTTTCTGGATTTGTTTCTCTATTCTACCTGGACTAACATGACCATATAACTTAGGGAGACAGGAAATTTATAATGCCCTGAGAAAATAGAACTTAAAGTTTCAGTGGAAGTTAAACCATATATAAAACGACACTTTTAAGCTTGAAAAGGGAAAGTAAAGCAGATAAGAATATCTGAGGAATCTCACATACAAATAAAATAAAGAGAATTCAATACTGTTACTCTAGCTTCACCACTTTACATTAGTATTCTTAACACCACAGGCTCAAGTTTCCCTTTGTTCTTTGACCCATGGTACATGAAGGTGAAGACAAGAATGTGACTAAACTATTTGTGATGGCTAAGGATTATGTCAACTAAACACTACTGGGTAAATGTAGGGCAGAGCCCAGCTTGTCAATCTGATTCACACCTGATGAGGACTCCTTGGATGTGGTCGTCTTGTGTGTGTGTGTGTGTGTGTGTGTGTGTGTGTGTGTGTGTGGTAAGAGAGGGAGAGATAGAGATAGAGAAAGAGAGAGAGAGAGAGAGAGAGAGAGAGAGAGAGAGAGAAAGATTCTCTTCAGTCTTTGGCCTTCTGTTGGAGCTAAATCATCTGTCTGGTTTCTAGGTCTCCTGGTGTGTCAATTGCCCATCCCAGGACATTTGACTGTCTTCAGATTCACAGTACTTCTGCGTTCACTAGCCTGTGCTCTCTGCTGTCTCCTCTTTGTCTCCTGTTCATCACTTCTTTGGGTCAGGAGAACCCTGACTTAAATGGGCTGTACTTGCCTATTTCTACATGTGTAGAAGTCATTTCTTGATAGAACTCTACTTTCTTATACAACAAACAAGAAACACTGTTTTGTCTATTTGAGAGCACCCAAGCTAATATAACATTTCTCCCTTGACTAAGAACTGTTGGGGGAGAATCTAGCTCCTGAAAAACCCTATTCCATTTACTGTGGTCCTGACTATTGTGTAACTAGTAAAGGCCTGTGAGTATTGTGGATATTTATTTTAATCGAAGGAGCAGGTTGATTTATTTTACTCAGAACATCACACTGGTGGAAGACCCTCAGTGGTGTAAATCACTAATGGACTCAATTGATACCATAAATTTAGAAAATTAAAATCGAACTAGAGATACTTTGGAGGAAAGACCTGGGGACAATTGAAGAAGAAGCCATTAAAAACCCTTAGGAACACACAAGAATGCTCCATGAGTCAAAACTTTGGGATTCCTAAGGACTACTGAGCAAAGTAGTGTCTTGAATCTTAAGTAAGTCCATATTGTACCACTCATCAAAGCAAAGCAACAAATGATCCCAGTGCCATCGAGTTGATGTCAATCAATTGCAACACTATAGAATAGCGGTTTTCAACCTGTGGGTCATGAACCCTTTGGGGGTCGATAGATCCTTTCAGAGGGGTGCCAAATTCATAGCAGTTACAAAATTACAATTATGAAGTAGTAATGAAAATAATTTTATGGTTGGAGGGGTCACCAGAATATGAGGAACTATATTAAAGGATTGCGGCATGAGGAACTTGGAGAACCACTGTCTTATAGTATAGGACAAGGTAGCATTGTCCCTGTGGATTTCTGAGACTGTTTGTTGGAGTAACGAGCCTTAGCTTGAGCAGCTTTTGACTTCAAATGGCTAACTTTGTGGTTAGTAGTGCAATCTATAACCACACAAACATCAGGGCTCTCACGAATTGCCTGCTGAAAACCTTATGGATAGCAGTGGAACATTTTGAGATATTGAAAATCTTAGAGTAGCAGCAGAACATTTCAGAGGCGGTGCCAGAAGATGAGGCCCTGGGTTCAGAAGGCCTCCAAAGAGGATGAAATAAGAGCTGCCTACTCAGAGTCGAGACATTGTGTGCTCCCCTGTATGCTTCATGCTAACAAGTTGTTAGCATAAAGTAAGTCAACAGAAACACACAGGGACAATTCTACATTCTCAATTAAATAGAACAAAGTATTCCGCATTGAAGGAGCGCTTGAGTGGAAGCCCAATGTCCATCTGCTACCTTAATACTGAATCTATAAATATGTGCATGTAGATCTATTCCCCATCTTCATACATGAATATATTTACATATGTACATGCTTATATTTAGACTTCTATAAATGCCCTTGCCTCCGACTTCTTTCCTCTATTTCCTTTACTTTTCTCTTGTTCTTCTATCATTCTCAGCCTTCACTTGGGTTTCAGTGATATCTCAGTTATGTTGCCCTCGATGAAGTTCTACCAGCCAGGCCTCCTACACCCTCAATGCCATCGTTTTTTGGATCACATGTTGTTCCCTTGTTCCTGAGTTGTTCAACAGCACCTCCTTTCCCCCAACTCTCCCTCTCTCATGTTCCCTTGGAACCATCAGTCCTGTTGTTTTTGCCTCCAGACTCTTCATTCAGCCTATCTTATCTAGATACACCTGCAGAGATAATGATATGCAAAAAAACATATCATTGTGTTCCCACCTTGCTGATATGATCTCCAAAGACAAATGGCTCCATTAGCAAATGTGGTGAAAAAAACTGATAGTGCTTGGCTATAAAAAAGATATAGCATTTGGGGCCTTAAAGTCTTGAAGGTAATCATGTAGCCATGTAATTCAGAAGTAACAAAGCCCACATGAAAGAAGAACACCAGTCTGTGTGATGAGATGTTGAATGGATCAGATATCAGGCATTAAAAAACAAAAAATCATATCTTTGTGAATAAGCAGGAGTGCAGTTTGGGAACTCAAAACCCATCTGTAGGCAACTGGACATCCCCTAATAGAAGGGTCCTGGGGAGGAGCAAGTTAGTCAGGATGTAGTGTAGCAATGATGAAACATAAAACTTTCCTCTAGTTCTTAAATTCTTCCTCACCCCCTCCCCCTCCCCACTATCATGATCACAATTCTACCTTACAAATTTGGCTAGACCAGAGGATGTACATTGATACAGATAGGAAACAGAAACACAGGGAACTCGAGACAGATGATATCTTCAGAAATATTGAGAGTGGTGATACCGGGAGGGTAGAGGGAAGATGTAGAAAGAGAGGGGGGACTGATTATAAGAATCTATATATAAGGTCCTCCCTGGGGAGAGACAACAGAAAAATGGGTAAAGGAAGACATCAGACAGTATAAGATATGACAAAATAATAATAATTTATAAATTATCCAGGGTACATGAGGGAGAGAGTAGCAGGGAGGGAGGGGTAAAAATGAGGAGCTGATACCAAGGGCTCAAATAGAAAGAAAATACTTTGAGAATGATGAGGTTAACAAATATAAAAATGTGCTTGACATAACATATGTATGTATGGATTGTGATAAGAGTTTTATGAGCCCCCAATACAATGATTTTTTTAAAAAACTATATCAAATGATTAATTGCATTGGGCAGATTTGCTACAGAAGACCTCTTCAAAGTATAGAAAAAAACAACAACGATGTTTCTTGGAGGACTAAGGTGGGCCTGGCCCATGCCATGATACTGTCAATGGCCTCATTTGTATGTGTATGTTGTACATTGAATAGTGAAGGCTGAAGAAGAATGGGTAGATTTGAATTATGGTGGTGGTAAAAATTATTGAAAGTACCCATCAGATCTGTCTCAGGAGAAGTCCAGCTACAAGACTTTGTAGAGGCAAGGGTGGCAAGACTCTTCTCATGTGTTTTACACATGCCGTCAGGCGAGACCAGTTCCTCCAGAGGACATCAAACAGTTAAAGTGGCAAGTTAGCCAAAGAGATGAAGACCCTTCAATAGATAGATTGGTATTGTGGCTGAAACCATGGGCTCAAACATGACAATTATTGTGAGCATAGCGCAGGACCAGGTAGTTTTTCTTTTCTCAGTCCATAGGGTCACTATGAGTAGGAAGCAATTTGATGGCACCCAACAACCATAGCAACAAAACTTTGGAGGAGCAGAAAGCCTCATTGTTCTCCTGTGAGTGGCTGTTGGACTTATACGGCTGACCTTGTAGTTAGCACCCTAACCCACCAATCCACAAGGACTCCTATATCAAAAGCCTTTATTAGCTGACGGTAATTTGGCAGGATTTTGGAACAACCTAGCAATCAGCTGATTAGTCTGCTCTTCTGTCCATTACCAATCCCCAGAAGAGTTAGTCTCCTCTAAAGAAGAGAAGGGAAACCTGGTCTATGCATCATAGTACCTTGATGTAACACGGCTACATTTTGCTTGTTGAATGGTTAATAGTCATTATGCATTGGTTAGTTCATTAATTCATGTCAATATTGGAAGGAAAATATATGTAAGTTAAAATATCATATTGAATATCACAACCATTTTAGATCTAAAAAAAGAAACATCTCTATTTTTATTATAGACCACATTTATTTATTATTTAAGGCATGCAGATAAGTATACAACTTCTGTAGCAATTAACTATGCATATGTTATCAACATAAGAATTAAGAATAACAGCATAATTGAAACTCTCTATCCATTAATCGGATCACTTCCTCATCCGAAGTAACAGACTTCCTAATCTTGTTTATTATTCCCAAGCACATTTTATAAATTTTTGAATTCTAAGTTCATAAATAAAATATTCCATGTTTCACATGCTTTTAAATTATGTAAATGGCTTCAAACAGTGTGTAGCCTTCTACAACTTACTCTTATTCTCCTCATTATAGCATTTTTAGATTTATTCATGTTGTTACACATAGCTCTGCTTCATTCATTTTGATTGATAATAGCATTTCACTGTCTGAGTCTATCACAATTCATGTATCTGCTCTCCTAGAACTTAAGTTATTTCTAGTTTTTTCCTATTACTAATGATGTTAAAATGAACATTTTTAGAATGCATCTAGGCACATATTTTTAACAGTGAACCTGCTCAATTCTAGGGCATACATACCTTTAATATTCTGATAAAAATTTTACAGTGAATGTACCAGGTTACTCACTCCCCCTGAACCTCAAGCAATTTTGTAATCTTTCTATTGCCTCACACCCTCATCTTACTTTCAAATATTTTCATTCAGTGTGTGTGAGATGCTATCTCATTATTTTAGCTAAAGGTATAATAATATATCATTTAGATGTTCAGATCTCCAAATTGGCTGTGCCTGAGATTCTTGTAGAATGGGTTTGGGTCATATAGCTTTCTAAAGAGAGGTGTGGAAACTCCTGAGGTAGTGAATGAGGTGTTTATCTAAAGAAGGCTTGATGCTACAAGGTAGAAAAATTATTGGCAGATAAATAAACAGTGGACACCAAATTAAATATACTTCATCTGTTACTGCAAGATGAAATAAAGGTAGTGTCTACATATTACAGTATATTACCTGAATTCAAGAATGTTACCCATTTCCTTAGAATTTTCCCTTTTAAAGCATATTTTTTTAGTTTTCCCTTTAAAATCACTAGACTATCATATAAAGTCCTACTTAGGGCAAATGGTTTGCTGATAATCATCATAGAACTACAGAATAAAAGCATAGGAAGAAATAATACATCATTTCATTTTATACATGAGAAAACTAAAGCACAAGGAGAAGTTCATATTCATAATCTTAAATTTCAATAACATTATTGAAGAAAGAGACAATGTTAGAAGTTATGTCATTGTTTCACTTCAGAGGAAGTAGCAACCGAAACCTTATGAAAAGTTTCAAAACATTGTCAGAAACAGAAGGCCTTAATGAGCGAATTGTCAGAGATAGAACCAGAACTCTCCAACATGGGTCCTTCATTTTGGAGGGCACTTGAAATTTGAATGAGGAGCTTTTTTGGAACAGAAATGATTTTGGTGACATGAATAGAGTAAAACCTAAGGGAGTGAAAACTTCAGATTTTCATTTGTTGATGGAGAACAGCTTAAGGTAAGAAGCAGCTGCAAAAATCTGCTAATGATCAGATTTGGAATGTGCAAAGTATGACTTTAGGAAAATTGGAAGTTGCCAAAAATGAAAAGAAAGGCATAAAGATAGATATCCTATATCTTAGTGAGCTGAAGTAAACTTATATTGGCCATTTTTAGCAAGAAAATCATATGATTTGGTGTGCCAGAAATAAATAAATCAAAAAGAATGGGACTGAATTCATTGTAAAAAACAACCCTCCAAAATCACTGCTGAAGTATTATACTATCTATACATATATTATACTATCCTATACACATAGGATTATACATATCCCAATTCAAGGAGAGCATATCCAAACAACGATTATTTAAATTTATGCAGGAACCACAAAGCCCATTGGGAAAGAACTTAAAGAATTCTACCAATGTCTTCCATTGGAAATTGATTATACATTGAATCAGGGTACACAGATAATTTTGGGCAATTGGAATGTAAAAGGTGGATACTATGATAAAGGAATGGTAGTTGGAAACTATGGATTTGGTGATAGAAATTAAGCTGCAGATTGCATGAAAGAATTTTGTAAGATTAATGACTTGTTGGTAGCAAATTTTGTAAGTTCAATGACTTATTGACTATACACATGCACATCTCCAGATGGAATACACAAAAATCAAGGGATGAGACTATGGAGAAGCTTGACATCAGGAATAATACCAGGCCAGGTGCTGATTTTGTGGAACAGATCATCAATTGCTCACTCAAAAGCTTAGATTAAAGCTGAAGGTAATTAAAATATGTCCACAAGAGGAAAATATGACTGTTTTAGGCCAGAATAACTAATGAAACAAATTCAGTGACATTCATATATGTATGAGAGAGCTTTATATTAAAAAGTGATTAAATATGAATAAAGCATCAAGCCCAGTACAAATTCCAGTCCATAGTGTAATATTAATCAATAAGGCCCTCTTCAGATTCACACAGCCACATGCAGTGATGCAGAATGTAGAATCTGTAAGATCACAGGCCAGTGGGTGTGGAATAGTGTGAATACAAGGTCTGTGGAAACATGGAAAGGCTCTGACAGCTTTCAGGGTCAGTGTTAGAGTCCTAACAGGCAGGTAGGCAAAGTGGCAAAGAGAGAGAGAGAGAGAGAGAGAGAGAGAGAGAGAGATTAATTTCCAAGTTCCTTCTCCTAAGAAGGCCACACCCCCAAGGAGAAAGCATCAGGCTATGATCTGATTGATGGGTTAGATTCCACCCCAACATGCTTGCTCATCTACCACAACAACCTTGAGTCTATCTCATCAAACATCTTGTGAACATATTTACAGATTTGATGTACTGAATAATAATAACAGAAGACCTGTTGGACTGTGGGGGAGGACATCAAGGACATCATCCATGAATAAAGAAAAAAGAAAAACAAGCTGTCATTGAGTCAATGCTAACTCACAGAGACACAACCGTTCCCTCCTGTTCCCTCATAGAAGCTTCTGAGACCAGGCCTGTTTACTGAAATAGAAAGCCCAGTCTTTATCCCACGAACAAAGGTGGTGGTTTGAATTGCCAACCATGATGATTATAGGCCAGCATGTAACCACTATTCCACCAGGACTTCTTCAGGAAAGCAAAAGGCTGTTAGAAGAAAGGAAAGAAAATGGAGGTCAGAAGAAACTCTGAAACCTGCTAGAGTAGCTAAACAAATGAAAGAAAAGATCAAGTTAAAGACCTGAATAAAATTTTCAAAGGGTAGCTCAAGAAGACAAGTGAAGTATTATAATGATTTGTGTAAAGAACTAGAATTAGGAAACCAAATGAGAAGAATATGCTCAGCATATCTGCAACTGAAATAACTCAAGAAAAAATTCAAACTTTTAGTTGCAATAGTGAAATATTGTATGGGCAAAATATTGGATGGTCATCAAAAGAAGATGCAAAGAGGGCTGAGCCCTGGTGGCGTAGTGGTTGAATGTGGGACTTCGGCCCACTGGCTTGGTGGTTCAAATCCAGCAGCAGCTCTCCAGGAGCAAGGCTGGGCCTCTCACACTCCTACCAGAGGGAAATGATGCCCCCCAAAAGAAGGTGCAAAGAATGCACAGAAAAAAATTTTAAAATAAAGAATAAAGGAATACATAGAGTCACCGGATCGAAAAGAAATAAGTGACAATCCACCATTTCAGGAGGTAGTATATGAACAAAATTCAATGCTACTGAAAAAGGAAGTTCAAGTTGTTCTGAAACCATTAGCCCAAAATAAGTCTCCAGGAACTGATGGGATATCCATTGAAATGTTTCAACAGGCTGATGAAGCACTGTAAGCACTTCTCCAATATGCCAGGGAATTTGAAAGACAATTATCTGAACAACTGACTGGAAAAGATTCATATCTATACCCATTCCAAAGAAAAATACCCTCCCACCCCTGCCAAATGCTCCAAATAGAGAACAGTATAATTGACGTCACAAGCAAGTAAAATTTTGGTGATTTTCCAACAAAGATTGCAACAGTAAAACAGGGAACTGTCAGAGGTTTAGGCCAAATTCGGAAGAGGATATGAAACAAAGGATGTCATTACTGTATCAGATAGATCTTGGTAAAAAGGAAAAATGTTTATTTTTTGTTTTATTGTCTAAGGCAAGACATTTAGCAGTGTGGATTATAATAAACTCTGCATGGCCTTAAGAACATTGAGAATTCCATAACACTTCATTGTGCTAAGGTGGAACTTGTATCTGGATCAAAAAGCAATTGGGTGATGACAGCAAGGGATTGCTGCACCATTTAAAATCAGAAAAGGTGTGAGACAGGTCGGATCCACTCGCCATAATTGTTCGATCTGTATGCTGAGCAAATCATCAAAGCAGATGTATTATATGGAAAAGAATATGCATCCGAATTGAAGGAAAGCTTATTATCCACATGTGCTATGCAAATGTAAAAACCTTGCTTCTTGATAATGAGTGGGACTGGAAGCACTTTGTGATGAAGATCAATAATTGCAGCCTTTATGACAGATTGCAACTCAATGTAAAGAAGACCAAAATTCTCACAACTGGACCATTAGGCAACATCATGATAAAGAAGAGATGGAAATTGTCAAGGCTCTCATGTTGCTTGGATCCATAATCTATAGTCATGGTGGCAGCTGTCAGGAGATCAAAAGACACATTGCATTAGGTTAATATGTTGCAAAAGAATTTAGAGTATTGAAAAGCAAGCATGTCACTTTGAGGACTAGTGTGTTAGTCTGAGTACATTAGAGACACAAATCCACAAAAACTTATATGAATAAGAGAGTTTTATAAAGGTAAGTGCACAACAAGAAAACCTCTGAACCCAACGCTGCCCAAGCCCACAAGCCCAACATTATCCCATATATCTGACACCAACACACATCATTCTCCTCCATCCCACAAAACACACGCAATGATGCTAACGAATCAGAGAACATGTAACCATCTCCCCACTGCCAGGGGTCTCCATACAGTTGCTCCTGCACCCAGGGCTGCATGGAGGTAGGTCCATGTGGCTTCTCCTCAGGGATGTCTTGCAGGAAGTTAGCTTTGCCAGTCAAAGCAGGAAACTGGCTAAGGCAGTGGCACCATGGTTCAACCATCAGAAAACAAGAGACCTGAGAACTAGAAAAGTGGGGCTCATGGAGTCATTTATCTCTCCGCCCTTCAATTAACCCCACATATGTTTACTGGCCAGGTTGGCACAATAAACTTTAATATGTCTACTAGCATGTGCCTATCTCAAACCATAATCTTTTCTAATGTCTTATATGCATTAAATAATGCAGAACACAGGAGATGCATCTGAATGTTGATTCTGGAGAAGAATATTTTGGTTACTATGGACTGCTAAAAAGACAAACTAATCTTTCTTGGAAGAAATACAGTCAGAATGCTTCTTAGCGGCAAGGATGGCAAGACAGTGTCTTACATATTTTGTACATATCCGAAGAGAACAGTCCCTGGAGAAGGACATCATGTTTGATAAAGTGGAGGGGCAACGAAAAGGAAGTTGGTTCTCAGGGAAATAGATTGACACCGTGGCTACTCAAAATGGGTTTAGATATAGCACTGTTGTGAGAATGATGGAGTTTGCATTGCTTCCTTCTGATGTGTATGGGGGAGCCATGAGTGAAAAACGCCTCAATGGCACCTATCAGTAACAAGAATATCTCAGCTTCTGAACGCTATAAGATTGGATATGTTTAATAGTTACCTTTTCTCATGTTTTAAAGATGAGATGACAGATTATCATATTATAATTGTCTTAATTTAGAGATTATGTATAGGTTAAGGAGAAACTGTGATCTTTAAAGTTTTGGGTCAACATGGCTGGGCTAAGAGTCTCAGTGATTTGAAAATTAAGTAACGATAATCCTACTCTTCAAAATCTCTCTAGGGGTGTATTCTGCTCCCAAGGAGGTGGATGCTGTTAAAAGCTTGCTTGCTTTTTGCTAGGTCTGGATCTTGACCTTGTTTGTCCCCTAACTTGTTCCCTGACCTTTCGCCTTGAGCCAGAAATCTTTCATCTTACCAGTGCTGATCTTGTAAAAATTTCTGTGTGTATAAACATATTTTAAATCTATATTAAAATATGCACTATTTTAGTTAAGAACAAAATTATTCTTAATCAACTCCTCCTGGTAGAGAACAAAGAGCAAATAAAAACCATATACATTCAAGAATGGAATTTTCATCTTTGTGGGAAAGTTAATATATATGTATGTATATGTATAAATAATTTTTTTGTAAATCATTTTTATTATATATTCATAGATGCTATTGTTATTAATAGCTGTCAAATTGGCCTTATGATGACTCCAAGCACAAAAGAATGGAATGTAGCCAAGTCCTGTGCCATTCATAATATTCCTATGATTGATTTCAAGTCAGATATTGTGACTGACAGGGTTTTTGTTGACTAAATTTTGGAAGGCCTTTCTTTTTTCACTAATCTGAGATAGTCTGGAACTCCCACTGAATTCTGTTCAGTCTCATCACTGACAAAGGGTTATCACCATCAGCAATCAAGCGACATGATGGGTCAGCCTGTCTAAAACAATTCAGGTTTATACATATTGTCCCAGAGCAATTATATGTACAAACTCCTTTTACTCACAGAATTGTCTGGGTTTGGTTGATAAATTTATACTATTCATGTCACAGTCTTACAATAATTTATTACTATGTACATAATAAATGGTAATGTAACTACAAAGATTAATGACAGTTTTATTCTTCTTCATACTTGTGTGCTATAATACTAAAAGTCTCAGAAAGGAAAATGCTAGGGATACACATGAGTCATTAATTGCTTTATAAGGTAAGCCCAT
>PVJH01008729.1:0-83496 GCA_004026705.1 Nesogale talazaci | reverse complement strand
TGCTAATGCTAAATTGTTTGGCATGCAATTGTCAAGTATCGACAGCAGAGGGCAGAGTTTACTGATCAGAGACTTCTAGGCTTTATTAGTGCGGTGAGACTGAGGGAGGAAAAGCAGCCGCATATAAAAACATTATTCCTAATGTCAATAGAAAGTTAAATTATTCAGTCAAAGAAAATTGGTAAGATGGGAAGGCTTAAATATCAGCTTGCAGTTCTGTTAAAACTGCGCAAACCCGTAGCGACTGAGTCGATTCTATTTATAGCAAGCCTATAATGGGAATTGCCCCATAGGGTTTCTGCCGCTGTAAATCTTTATGGAAGCAGACTGCCACACGTTGGTCCTCTGTGAGGAGACCTCTGGCCTTTCGGTTAGCAGCCAAGCTTTAAATGACAGCACCGCCAGTTCTGCCAGCTCCCCTTACCTTGTCTTCATTTCAGGTCTTGGGGGAGAGGGTCTTTTCTCTGGAGAAGCCACTGCATCTCCGGGGTGGGGGTGGTTGATCTAATATTCACCTGAGACCCTTTCTGGAGCCCCTGCGCTCCTGAGCCACGAGGCGCGTGTTCCTGGGATCACCGACAGCTGAACTAAGCCGAGCTGAAGCGGTTTGAGAAACTGCCCGGTTTTCACTGTCAACCTAAATGCGTGCTTAATGAATAACAGGCAGGCTTTGATTCTTTTCAATTATGAAAAGCAGAACAAAACAAAACAGGAAAGCCCTCCTGAATGCCCTTGTAGTGCATGGATCTACCCTGCGCCAGGGTTTCTGGGACAGTCGGTGTCTTACTCCCAGTATCTTTCTTTCAACAGAGCATCAAAGAGGGCAGGGCAAAGTCGACCCTGCTATCATTGTTGATTGATGGACTTGCAGTCAGTGTTTTTATTTATCTGTTTTGCCTGTGTTTTTTTTTTTTTGCCTTCGCTGCTGTTTGTTTGTTTACATTATACACCCAGGGTTTGTTTGTTGGCATGGGGTCAGTCAGATGTAAACAAAACTAGCCTGTACCCCCTATTTACTTGATTCAAAGTCTTGTCAGAGCACTGTGCTAATGAACTCCAAGGTCTGTTTCTGATGTCTTGGGAGGGCGAGTCAGTACTGCTTGGAGAAAAAGATCCGCTGGGAAGCCAGGAACCAGACCGGGATCCTGGTTGGTGCTATGGGGTGGCTTGCTGTCTTCTCAGCTTAGAGTGGGGATAGAATCCTCGGTGGAACCCACTCCCACACATCCCACCAGCTAGTGTGGCGTTCGTGGCAATTCATGTCTACCCCCCCCCCCCGGGGTTGGTGTAGAAGTGTGTTTCAGGTCTGTTAACAGCTGCTTTCCCTGAGGTGCCTCTGGGTTGATTTGAGCCCTCAATCTTTGGATTAGCAGGAGAGCACATGAACGGTTTGCTTCGCCCAGGGACTCCGAAGCATTCGCAACAATTCTGCCAATAGCAATGAAGACTGCGGAAAAGGCTCCGGGCACTGCAGACTGATGCTCAGCCCTGGCCGCACTTCTGCGGCCAGTTTCCTGCCCTCCTTGTCTAACAGATTGCAATGCAGGTACACTTAATTATCTATCCTTTGTTATCCCTGCATTACCTGCTAGGGGGTACCACGAAGACCAAACTCACGCACTGCCATCCTGCTGACCCCCTGTGTGTTTTTGAGACTGTAACTGAGTAGAAAGCCTTGCCCTCTGGCCGAGGAACATCTGGCGGTTTCGAACTGCCTCCCATGCTGATCCTAGCCCAAAACATAGCCATTGCCCCACCAGGGAGAGGGACTCTAAAAGGTTAAGCATTTGGCCTTTTTTTCCCCAAAGGAACAAAAGGAGTTCATTTTCTAGCTTAAGCTAGGGTCAGACTCACACCACTACCCAGTGCAGCGGTTTTCCTGTAGCCTCGACCACATTTGGCTTTTAAAGGGAAGGTGGCCAGTTCACTTTGCCAGATGAAGCAATTGGTAACTGTGGAGATTTCACACTTTCAGAAACGGATTGCAGCTGTTCTGCCCTGTGTTCTGCAGTGTTGTGAACAAGAATCAATTCGTGGCAATCTTGCACATATACTTGTTAGCTGTTACAATGGGCAACATGTTCAGCCACGAGTGTGTCTTATATGATTTTCTGCGTAATATTCCTGGCAGTCCAGTCTTGTATCTGTCATCTGCATATGCTCCTCTGATCTTTCTGCTCTTTATTATGAACCTTTCTATGGAGAGTGGATGAGAAGAGGAGAAAGACAGCTAATATGGGAAAATAATAGACACTAGATGAATGGCCCGTTCAGCTGAAAACTTTCATAGTTCTGGGTGTGTGTGTGTGTGGAATACAAACAAAACAAACACACAACCTAACCAAACTTACTGCCTTTGCTTCTCATTTAGAGTGTCGTGAGTCCGACACCCCATAGGCTTGTCATGGCTGTCAATCTATAGAGAAGCAAATGGCCACATCCTTTTCCCAAGGTGCACCTGGTGGGTTTGAACCCTGAAGCTTCTGGTGAGCAACAGAGGGCTTTAGCCCCATACCCAGCCGGGTCTCCTTTTAGGTTGCTGAAAGGTTCTGTAAAAGCAGGGTTACACAGTCCCCATGGTGGCACTTGGCTTCGTGCATGGATCCAGGGAACAGGCTCTGGAAAGAGTGGTGGAGGGCTAAAACTAGGAAGGTGGGGTGCAGGAACTACTGGCTCCCAAGGATGTAAGTTCGGCATTTGGGGTGCCAGTGTGTAGAGGGGTATGGGGTTCAAACAGGAGGCTTCTGGAAATAGGGCCAGTCATGCCCCTTTTTTCAGAAGGATGAGAAACGGTCTTGCAGATATATCCTTCCACTACCCCGTTTCATAGGTATGTGGAACGAAAGGAGGAGGGCAAACTCTGCTGGTGGACAGACAGATGGAGTCCGGCTTGTGCAAGAGGAGGAAGTGAGGGCGGGGCATCTTTAGCAATGAGTCAAGCAGAGGTGTCAGTAGACGGTGGCAGGGGGATGTAGGACATGCAGATGACCCCGTGTGACACTGTCAGAGTTGGGGAGGGGACACTAAAATGCTGTCTGTGAACAACTTATGCAGTGGTTCAGCAGAAAACTCTGATTTTTTTTAAATGGAAAAATCCTATGGTTGGATGTGACAATGAAGACATTTTTTGCAAGTCCAGCATACCTACATATACCTATATGGCTACACCTCTGTGCGAATTACTTCTCAAACTCTCATAGGTGCTTTGGTCAGAGCTGTCATCACATGGCAGCTAGAATGACATTTCAAATCACATGGCTATCACGGCACAAACTCGAAGTTCCCACTATTATTTTCATTGCTCTGCTGTCTTTCTAGTTGCTGACTTGGGTCTTAGTTATAATATTGTAGTCACTTGTGTTTTTGAACATACACCAACCACTTTTTCTGCGACTTACATTGTAGGTAAAGGAAAAGAGAGATAACCAGAGAGCAGCTTACACTCATTAGCAATGCTGTAACGATGGCGCAATTTGGTGTGGAAAGGTTTTACCAGAAAAAACACCAAGCTTCTAATGTCAGAAGTGTATTTAATTTCATATAAATACATGCTCTGCTTAATATATATATACACCATTTTAGGGACGCTGTTACATTTAAGTTATGTAAGCCTCTGTTTGTTACATATTACGCTATGAATATAGTTGATCATAAGGATTCTGTATGGCCTGCAGTGGGTAGAAACCCTTTGGAGGAGGGGGTGGTCACCACCCTGATTTGTCCCAATGCAGCCAGTGGAGTCAGGTCTTATTTCTAAATGAGGTGCCAAACCAGTTTTCTCTGTTTATGACAAGGATGTCAGGTGATTTGCTTTCCTGGGATCCTAGCCCCTGTCACAGCAGCAATTCGGTTTGTGGGATTTAATAGGACCTTCAAGACCATGTCCTCTGATACTGCATGGGGAATATAGCCTGGACTTGGGAAAGACAGACGTTGAGGGATTCTGTGAATTGGTGTAAGACAACCTGAGACAACAGTATCAGAGAAAGACTGAAAAACAACAGAGAGCCCCCAAATAATTTCAAATGTCTCCTTTTAGCACTGTAGATGTCTTGCCTTTATGCTGTATATCTTAATAGGTTTAGGAGACTCTCAACTATTGTAAATCATTTTATATAAAATTTATTTTATGTGTTTCCATTCTAGTTTGTGTGATTCTGCTAAAGAGAACTTTGGTGGAGAGTATGCTAACTTGCAGACCCGGTGCTCTAACTGATTTCATCCCTTACACAGGAACAGTGTCTCTGCACTGAAGCCAGTGAACGCTGCAGGTGACCTGGATCAAATACATTCTTGTGCCAGCCTACCAGCGTCCAGCCCCATAACCAGGCTTCTCCGGAGGCCTGAGGCCCTGTGTTTAGATTCTCATAGAAACTTCAACTATCACCATGCCCAGTGGGATGGTACAAAGAGTTCCTGCTTTGAGGTATTAGCCTGAAAGTTGGTGACATAATTCCATCCAGAAGTGTCCTAGATGAAGGCTCTTGAACGCTACTCCTGGAAAGGCAGCCACTGAAAACCCTTCTGAGCACAGGTTCCCTCTGGCACCCATGTGCTTGCCCAGAGCTGGGATTGACCAGACTCTCAAGGCTGTGTCTCTCAGTGGGTTGTGCTGTGGGGTTCTATTCTGTGGGTGCAATCGAGACGGCTTTAGAAACATGGGAGAGGCCATCCCATTTCCCCTGTGTGGGGTGGTCCCACATGGACTGCAGATGAGAATGAGTGCTATAGTCATGTGATAGTTGAAGCATAACGCCCAATAATGTATGTTAAAAACACCTCCTGGGAAGTGGCTGAGTGTCTGTTGAGAGGCCCCCAAGTTGCCCAAAGCAAAGTCCCCTTTTAATTCTTCTCTACTTCCTGGAAACAAAGGCACCATCGTCATGCAGGGCGGTTGCACCGTGACCACTGTCCACCTGTCTTCCTTTGCTCAGTTCTTTCCATCATTTCCCTGAGAGTGGGTTCCTGGCTTTCTCTTCTAAGCCAGTGGTTCTCAACCTGTGGGCCGTGAGCCCTTGGGAGTCAAAGGATACTTTCACAGGGGTCACCTGTTTCATTGCAGTAGCAAAATGACAGTGATGAAAATAATTTTATGGTTGGGGAAGAGGGTCACCACAACAAGGGAAACTTGTATTAAAGGGTTATGGTTTTAGCAGAACCACTGCTGTCAGCCATCCCTCTGTCATGCTAACTTGCCTTTTAAATACCTTTCCCAAGCAGAGTTTAAGTATGTGAAGGGCAGAAAATAGAGTTACCACTTAAAAACATTTTTTTCACTTTGAATCCTCTAAAAACTAGACTGTGGAAAATATAACCACAAAGACAAAACACAGTTTGGAAATAACTTGATTAAATGATACAGCCTTTCTCCTTTAATTTACACTGAAGTCCTCTCCCCTTTTGCTGAATGAAGCACATGCATGGACACACGTTGCACACATGATATTTTAAGTTTATTAGACCCACATGTGACTTCAACCCCCAGAATGCCAGAAACATTTGAGAAACTCTTTAGATTATTAGCTATGGGGGATGGTGCAAGCAGTTGAAAGAGTCCCGACATTCATGTTGTGGCTGAGATGTGGGTGGGTTAGGATCGCTAAGGTGGCAGCAACGTGCTTAGTTAGTTAAGCTACTGGAAACATTACAGACCAGTGGAGGCTGTACATTTAAGATGATCTGGAGGCTGGAAAGATTTGGGGATTTCTCTCTCTCTCTCTCTCTCTCTCTCTCTCACTGTCTCTCTCTCTCTCTCTCTCACTGTCTCTCTCTCTCTCTCTCTCTTTTTGGTTAAAATATCTTGCCAACTCCTGGAAAATAATGAGTGGTTACCATAGCAACCCAGTTTTAACATGACACACTGGAAAAAAACATGAAAGGATAGGAACCTAAGAAAGCCAACCTGGTTTTAGACTTTAATTTTGGAGAAAGAGATTCACCCTAAATGATTTTTAGAACAAATCCTCTTATCTTTTTCTTTAAAAACGATTGCAGGAAAAAAATATGTTTCCTTTTTTAAAAGTCAGAACAGAACTAAAGATAAGCTCTTTCGATATAGAAGATTCCACCCTCTTTCCCTTATAAGCCTCCATTTCCACCCCCACAAAATTTCTCCTTAAGGTATTTTGAGATTAGTTGTCTCAGATTTGTCAGGAAACCAAATTTTAATGAAGCGCTTGTTTTCCAGTCAGCAGTTTTCATTTATAGAGATGATTTGCATGGACTTCTCCCAGGGCTCACTGTCCAGTTGGTGAGATACACATAACCTTTAATGTAGGATACACCCCCCCCCTTTCTGTGTCAAAATTCCTGGGAAGAAATTACATGCTATGTTGTGTGGAGTGAGAAAACAAACTGTAAGAGTTATTGAAGGGAAATGGGATCTAGTTTGTAGCACTCAAGAGGGCTCCAAATCTGGGAAGACGGAGCCTAGATTTGACATCAAAAGGATTATAGAGAAGGGGAGGAGTATGGTGGAGTCACAGATTGTGTGAACAGGGAATACATTCATTGGCTTACTGAAAATTGGAGATTAGAGTCTAGCCAGAGATACTTTTGAAGACAGTCCTGGTGTGTTAGCCTGGGTTGACTAAATAAACACATTCATAGGCACTCACATGTGTACAGGAAAGAGCTTATATAGAGTAATTGCACATTAAGAAAACTATTCCAGCCCACCTATATATGTCCAGTACTGATCTGTAGATTCCTCGTCAGACTCACACAACACATGCAATGATGTTGAATGCAGGCAGATCACAGGCCGGTGGGTGGAAAGTCTTGTGGATCCGGTGGTGGTGGAGGCATCTCGGTGCTGGCGTGAGTCCCCAGTTAGTTCCTCCAGCTCCAAGGCTCTGGCTTCATCAGTATAGCTCCATGTGGCTCGTCAGCAGGGACGGATTTCAGAGAATGGATGTGTGTCCTGCTTCCAGCGAGGTATTTATCTGCTTAGCACCTCCAAATAAGGTCATCCAGCTGTGATCTGATCAGCATAAACTCCACCCCTCCACTCTTTATAGTCTCACGTTGACAACAGATTATGTAACTACCACCCTCCCTCCCCCCGGTGATCTACTTCTGCACAAGCATCTGTTGAAAACCCTGTGAAACAGGGTTCACATGGCGTTCCTTGGAGACACAGGCACCTGGAGAGTGACTGAACAGAAGAGTTCAATCTAGCATGGGAGTGAAGGTGGTACCCAATGAAAGTAATGAGTATGGCCTACGTGATCACCCAACAAGGTGACTGAGCTGGAGGCTGTGTATGTGTGGAGAAGGGAAGCAGCAGAGAGGCCTAAAGTAAGATGAGACATTCAGGAGAAAACAGATTAAGGAAAGTATCTCTGGCAGTCTGGTTCTGGATTCCCTTGCTACTCGAATCCAGCAGAACACTGCTCTTCAAAGCCTTGATGGTGACCTCTAGAGGCCCACGCTCCCGTGTGCTGGCCAGCCCAGCCTTTTTTAATCTTTTACTCCTACTCAGTGAAGTCCAACATTTCTAAATGGAATCTGGTCCCAGAGAATTATTCACGGTGTGACCAGTGTAAGAACTGACATAAGTGTCCAAGGAGAGAACACGTCCACTGGTGACACAGATTGGAATGAGGGGACTCGGTGCTACACATCAGTTAAGACACTTTGGTGAAGTTTTAATGAAAGCACCAAACAAAAGTTGGGAATACCATGCAGGAAGAGACAGAGAAACAAGAGTGGCTAGCTGCAGCCACAGAGAAGGAGATCGGGGTGTGAATCGCCTGACCCCACTGTTTGCTCTCTTGTTTGGGATCCCCACTGACTTAAGTCAAATAGAAGCTCTAAAGCAGAGGTTCCCAGACTTATATGGCCTACTGTGCTCTTAAAAAAAAATTCCTCACGACCTCCCTAGCAGAGGTTCCCAGACTTATATGGTCTACTGTGCTCTTAAAAAAAATTCCTCACGACCTCCCTAGCAATGAAAACCTTTTGTGCTCCAGCCCAGAATCTGGGATATAGTGGAGGCATCAGCTCTTACAATGCCCTTAGATCATTCCACGCACCACCAGGGGGCGGTGACGCCCACTTTGGGAAACTATGGGCTAGAGCACGATGAGCTCTCTACAGGTCAATAGCCAGGGCAGGGAGCAGGATAATGCAGTGGATCTGAAGGAAGAGAGGGAAAGTGGCGTGAGGCCCACAGATGAGGAAAAATGTTGCTTGGCAGCAATTTAATGTATTTGTGGTTGTCTTCCTTTCTACATTGCATTGTTCTACAAATGCATTGTTGTTGCTGTTGTTGTTGTCGCGGCTGTTGATGTAAGGTGCTGCTGTCTCATCTCTGCATCATGTGCAGAGTAACCCCGTGCACCACAGAATGAAAGACTGCCGAATCTCGTGCCCTTCTCACAATCCTGCTTATAGAATCTATCTATCACCTATCTATCATCTATCTATAATTATATAGAATAGCTATAATATAGCTGAAACCAATATTGAAGCCAATGTGTTAATCCATCCCTTCGGCAGTGTTCCCCTATTTCACGGATCCTCTGCTTTTCCAAGCATATTGTCCTTCTGTAGAGACCAGTCTCTTCTGTTGACATCCCCAAAGAACGTCAGACAAATCTTACTATCCTTATTTCTAAGGAGCATTCTGGCTGTACTTCTTCTGAGACAGATTTGCATGTTCTTCAGGCAGTCCATGGTATTTATCGTATTCATTGCGAACACCAGAATTCAAATGCATTGCTTTTCCTCTATCCTCTTACTTATTCACTGTCCAGCTTTCCCATGCATAGAAAGCAACTGAAGATTCCAGGGATTGGATCAGCTGCATCTGAGGGCTGATTCTAAGTTACATGCCTGCTGTTCAACACTTAAAAGAATTCTTGTGCGGCAGATTTGCCTAGTGCCGTACATTGATTTCTTGACTACTGTCTCCATGAGCGTTGACTATGGATGCAAGCAACATGAAATCCTTGGAAACTTCCATCTTTTCTTCTATTATTGTGATGTTGTTTCTCAGTCCGGGTGTGAGAATTTTTTGTTTTCTTCACATTGCGTTGTAATCCACACGGAAGGCTGCAATCTTCAATCTTCATCAGCAAATATTTTAATGCCTCGTTGCTTTCCGCAAGGAAAGTTATGTCATCTCCATGTCATATTTATTCCGTCCTGATGCCTAATTCTTATTTATATAGTACAGCTTCAAAGATACTCTGTTCAGCATACAGATTGAGTAAGCATCATGAAAGGATAAAATCTTAATGAACACCTTCCTGGACTTTAATCCACGCTGTCTGTATTCTCCGTCTCCTGGTCCATGTACAGGCTCCAGATAAGCACAATGTAGTGTTCCAGAATTCCTTTTCTTCTCAATGTTCATTCTGATCCATGCTGTCAAATGCCTTTGAGTAGTCAGTAACACAAGTAAACAACTCTCTGGTATTCTCTGCTTTCAGCCCGAGCCATCTGGCATCAGCAATGATAGATGCCATCCCCTCTTCTGAATTAAGCATGAATTTTTGCCAGCTGCCAGTTGATATACTGCTGAAACCATTGTTGAACTATATTCACCAAAATTTTTCTTGAATATTAGATTAATGACATTGTTCAATAATTGTGCTACCTTTCTTTGGAATGGACACAAATATGAATCTTCCAATCAGTTGATCACATCTTCCAAATTTCTTGGCATGAGTGAGTGAGTGCTCCCAGTGCTTCATCAGCCTGTTGAAACATTTTCAACTGATATTGCTACAAATACCTGCAGCCTTGTTTTGGCTAATGTCTTCAGGGTATCTTGAATTTGTGCCTTCAGTGTGATTTTTTTTTATCATTTATGTTTTGTAACCATGGGGTGTCTCGTTAAATGGTTGAATACTGGCCAGTTCTTTTTTTGGTAGTGACTCTGAGTAACCAAATATGTGCAACTTTAGGAAGGCTTGAACCTTTACAGCCTCTCAGTGACTGGTCTTCAAGCAGATATATCCAATTTGTGTAAATGAGATTCATAATGTATCATCCTAATTGGGACATTTTCAGGGTAGATACACTATTAATAGCTACACAGGACAAAAGGCACGTATCTGGACTGTTACTCACCAGTCTTGACATATGGTCATTGAGACTCTCCCTCCCATCCTCCCCCACAACCACAGTGTTTCTGCTGTCTGTGCTACTTGCAGCGAAAAGGGGGCGGGAGAAAAGGGAAATTGCTGTGTGGTGGGAGAACTAGCCTGAGAAGGTTTCCAGAAAAGATCTATCTGTTCTGAGTCCTCATCACTGGAAAGATTTGGATAGGCAGTTAGAAGCAGAGACATAACCGAGTAAATAGCTTTTTTAACTTTCCAAAAAAAAGAAATATGAAGGGACTTCATAAAGTTTCTGGGAAAATAGTAATAAAAGATAAAAGGGATTTTTTTGGTGACCATTTTAAAGTCCCTCATATAAATGAGGGGAGGAGATGTGGTATTAAAAGACATAGCAAGACCTGCAGAAAGTGCCTTTCAGTGCCAAATTATATGAAGGACCACTGATTGTCTCTAGTTCTACTTCATTGTACAAAGTGACAGCTCCTGATTGTTAGCAAATCAGGTTGCGTGTTATGTATCTTGTGGCAATTTGCAGTGCGTAATGGAAAGAAAGTTTTACTGCAGGCTCTCTGAGGTCACCTTTTTCTTGGGCACATCTCCTTATTGTTTCATACTAGCAATCAATTCAGGACATGACCTTTCCTGGGCAAAGCAGTAGAGACATTCTTGGACTCTACCGTCTACTCAGGAAACTTTAGTCTTTTTAGGACGTGTCCTTCCTGAGAGAACTGAGCAGAACAGAAAGTAACTTTTAACTGCCAGTGGCAAGGCGACTTGTCATGGTTAGAACCCTGTTACCCTAAAAGGTTATGTGCCCCTTGTCTCTCAGATATTACTTTGCAATAAAATAGATGAGAACCCCCTAATTAAAAGTATACATGACCTTTTGCTGATCACTGTTGATGATGAGATACTTTAAATTGTAGACCTATTCAAACTGTCCTTTTATTTATCATCTACATTCATCTTCATGGCGTTTTATTGTCATATTGATGCTCTCATGACAGCAACTTTCATAGAACAGAAGCATCAATCTCAGGAAGGTTGAAAAGGTATTGTGTTAGTCCAGGTAGACTAGAGGAACAAATTTCATAGACACAAATATGGATATAAGGAAAAGGTTTATATACAAGAGAAACAGGACATTGAGCCCAGTCCAGTTCAAAGTCATAAGTCCGATATTAACCCATATGCCCGAAATCAGTCTACAAAGTCACCTTCCAACTCATGAAGTCACAGGTCAGTGGGTGCAGAATCCCGGTGCTGGCAGGGGTCTCCCCATGGTTCCTCGCCTCCAGGACTCAGGGTCCATCAACAGCAGAAGCAACTCATCACTGGCAGAGGTCTCCATCTGACCGCCCCAGCTTCAGAGGTCTGGCTCCATCAGGGCAAAGCCGTGTGGTCTCTCCGCCGACTCCTCCAGCTTCTCGGACGCTGCCCGCTTGTCTTGTCCATGATTCATCATCTCTCTGACTGACTCCCAACAACTGGGGAAGATAGTTTCTCATCTTTATGAGGGAAACATCACGAGATTTCTCAGAAGTCTCAGGAGAAAGCCATGCCCACAGTGAGGCCTTCTTGGCTACCCCATGGCTATCTCCAGATTAACAGTCTAGACTCCACCCCTACATCTCAATCATGAAATTATCATAAGCAGATGACTGCCGCAGGTATCCAGGGCCCACTTGAGCCCATGTGATATACACTAAGGAGCACAGGCAAGGAGCACACCAAGGAGTACATGGCAAGTTGGGCTCAAATTTCAGACATTCTCCTGATTAGTGTCAAGAAGCTGATTAGTGTCAAATCGTTTCTGTAACTGCGTTACTTATGTAATCTGATGTCAATTAGAGACTTAAGAGTCAAGGGGAGCAGTGTAGCCTGTCAATCAGATAGCAGCTTGAGGACCTAGGGAGATAAATAGCTTATTGGAGGTAGAGCCCATGCTCACTTCCTGTGAGACACTCCTATGGAGAAGACTCAGGGACAGAGACTGACAGAGCTAGACCTCAGGAGAAGCCTCATGGAACTCCTGCCAGTGCTGAGATGCTTACAACACCACTGGATCCACAACACTTCCCACACAACCTGCCTGTGACCTTCCTGTATTCAGCATCATTGCATGTGTTTCATGAGTCTGAAGAGAACTTTATAGATTGGTATGAGACATATGGATTTATGGATTTCATCAGACTTATGGATTTATGGATTTCATCAGACTTATGGATTTCATCTGGTCTGGGCTGGGATATTTTCTCAATATTCCGTTGTGCTTGTGTATAAAACTCTTTCCTATATACATATGAGTGTCTATGAATTTGCTTCGTTAGTCTGCCCAGACTAACACAGTAATCTAATCATCTGTGGAACAGTAGGAAGGATGTCTTCCTGTGTTATCTTAACAGAGAGTACGAACCAACAATAGGCATCATAACTGCTAGTTACAATTCTCTGTATTTGACCCTGTATTCCTACCCTCACCTTTTACCACATCCAAACTCTATGGTTAATGAGATCCCCTGCCCTTAATAAGATTTACTTTCCAACATTTGGAGAAGAAAAGATATAATAAAAAATTATCTCCATTACTTATGGATTTTGCATGGACAGTGAAAGGGGGTGTAGGGTTGTGCATCTCACCAGCCCAATGAGTCATTGCTCTGGTTCCCTCTTCATTCTTTTCTTAGAGGGACTGGGTTCTCTTTGAAGGAACCATAGACCCCAGCCTTAGAACACTGTACTCCATGTGCCTTTTCCTCTTTCATTCATCTCTCTTCGAGTGCCAGGAAATAGAGGTAGTGGCAGGGTAAGATAGGATGTGTACACAGAACATGTGAATGAGAAAGAACATGTGAATGAGGATAATCTGTCCATTCTCTATATATAATATTTAGTCTTCAGTGTCTAGTCACCCAAACTTCCATCACTGCCCCATTTCATCTGTTTTTCCATACCCTAAACCACACCTCAAAAAAAAAACCATGAATCCAGTATATCTGTAACGTTAGTAAATCTAGATAGACACAGATATGCAAACATCTCAAAGGATTTGACTATAGAAACTTTAAATAAAACAAGATGAGCACCAAGCTCTTCGGTATGCAATGTATTATACCAGAGCCCAGATGAGGAATTCTTAATCCAGTTTCTAGGCAGCACTCCTACCCACCCTTCCCTCAGGTGAAATCTGTGAGCCAGCTAGCTTCATCAGTCTGGCGTAGCTCTTTCTAGGATGTTCCTCCATCCACGCTATTGAGAAGGCATGGGAAAGGTGGGGAAGTTCATCCTTATGTATTGCAAAGTTTATCTTTTTGTTTTTATGTTTTAGGACTTTAGTTGTCATAGGATTTTTTTTCAATGATTTTATTAGGGACTCTTACAGCTCTTATAACATTCAATCCATCATTTGTAGCAAGCACATTTGTACACAGGTTGCCATATTCATTTCCAAATATTTTCTACTTGAGCCCTTGGTATAAGCTCCTCTTTCCCCCTTCCTTTTTTTCTTATAAATCATTTTATTGGGGGCGCATGTAACTCCCATCATGGCAAAGTTTATCTTTATCTATGGCAGAGAACTTTGGACATGATGTCAGGAGAGAGCAATCTCTGGAGAAGGGCATTATATTTGGCAAAGTAGAGGAGCCGTAAAAAAAGGCAAAAGCCCTCAACAAGATGAATAGACACAGTTGCCGCCAGAATAGACTCCAACATAAGAACAATTGGGAGAATAGCACAGGACCAGCTAGTGTTTCACGATGTACAACTTGTTTCTAACTGATCTTGCTAGAAAAATACACAGTTTGATTGGACCTCACAACAGTGCAACGTTTGCTTAGATTTTGGAAGCTAGAGTTGAAAAGGAGCTGTGTTCCAGGGAATTCTAAGACTTATGATGCAATTCGCATGCTGCACTAGCATTCACATTTGTTTTTCTGTATTCTGTGTAAATCCAGCATGTCGCTCTCTCCTGAGTGGAATTCAGGAAAGTGATTCTCATGACACAGCTACAGAAGTCAATGGAGCTGAAGTTTTCACAGGGTGTTGCACAAAGTGCTCTTTGAAGCCCTGGAGGATACCAAGCGTACCAGAGTTCTTTTAAATCATTTTATTGGGGCCTCATATAAGTCATCACAATCCATACATCTGTCCATTGTACGTTTGCTGCCATGATCATTCTCAAAACATTTTCTTTCTAGTTAAGCTCTTGGTATGAGCTCCTCATTTTTCCCATCCCTCCTTACACACACACACCCCCACCTCATGAACTTTTGGTAATTTTGTCAGATTGTATAGTGTCCACTTTCCTATTGTTCGTCCCCCAGGGAGGAGGTTATATGTAAATCCTTATCATTGATTCTCCCTTACCACTGCATCTTTCCTCCATCCTCCCAGTCCTGAAGGGATCATCTGTCCTGCATTCCCTGTTTTTGGTTCCTATCTGTACCAGTGTACATCCTCTGGTGTAACCTGATTCGTAAGGTAGAATTGGGATCACAAGAGTGTGAGGGAGGAAGAATTTAAGAGCTGGAGGAAAGTTGCATGTTTCATCATTGCTACACTGCACCCTGATTGGCTCGTTTCCTTCCCGAAAATCCTTTTGTAAGGGGATATCGCTTTACCTACAGATGACCTTTGGGTCCCCAATCTGTGCTCCCCCTCATTTATAATGGTATAATTTTTAATTCTTTGATGACTGATACCTAATCCCTCTGACACATTTGTCATCAGCGATCATATCAGGAAGGTGGGCATGCAATGGTATAATTTTTAGTTCTTTGATGCCTGATACCTGACCCCTTTGACAACTGGTGGTCATACAGGCTGGTGTGCTTCTTCCATGTAGGCTTTGTTGTTTCTGGGCTAGATGGCTGCGTAGATTTTGGAAGCTAGAGTTGAAAAGGAGCTGTGTTCCTTGTAATTTTAGGAATTATGATGTAATTAGCATGGTGCACTAGCATTCACATTCCCCCCCCCCCCATATTCAGTGTAAATCCAGCATGTTGCTCTCTCCTAAGTTAAAGTTCAAGAAAATGATTCTCATTACACAGCTGGCCTTTAAGACCCCAGATACTATATATTTTAATAGCCAGACACCTTCAGCTTTCTCCACAACTTTTACTTATGCACATATTTGTCTTCAGTGATTGTTGGGACATTGAGTGTCATGTAATGCCAATTTAATTGAACAATGTGTTCTTGAATTGAAGTAGTTGAGTGGAAACCCATTGCATCATCTGCTGCCTTAATACTAACCCTAAAAGTAAGTATATGATGGATCTATTTCCCCATCATCATATATAAATATATTTACTTATGTACATGTATTTATTTAGACCTCTATAAATGCCCTTTGCCTCCTAGTTCTTTCCTCTGTTTCCTTTTACTTTCTTCTTGTCCTGCTATCATGCTAACCCTTCATTCGGGCTTCAGTAATTTCTCTCGGTTACATCATTCTTGATCAATCCCTGTCAGGCCTCTCACAGCCACCTTGCCACTGATTTTGGATCATTTGTTGTTCCCTTGTTCCTGGGTTGGTCAACACCACCTCCTTTCCCCCACCGCCCCCTCTCCCATGCCCACTCCCCTTTCGGTCCCATTGTTTTCTCCTCCAGACTGTTCATCTTATCTAGATAAAGTTGCAGAGATAATAATATGGACAAAAGAATGAGACATCGTAAGAAGAAGTGAAAAAAGTAAATCAAACTATGACAACAACAAAACCAATGTCTCTCTCTCTCTCTCTCTCTCTCTCTCTCTCTATATATATATATATATGTAAAAACAATAATAAAGAAAAACCTGTAAATAGTTCAAAGTCTGTTTGTTGACCTCTAGGAGTGTCCTCCGGTTAAGTCCAATAGGGTGCCCCACCCTGGCCTCAAAGTATATCCTTGGCACTTGCTTGGGAACTCCATGCTCTGTTTCCTCCCCTTCCCTCCCCCTCCGCCTCTGCTGCATACCCTTAGACCTTGGGTCCTGTTTCACAGTGGGGTAAGCTATATGGTCCTCTCTTTGCATTGGCTATTCTGAGTGAGGATTTTGTCCTCAAGGCTTTCATGGACCAGAGTGTGCTCCCCTCTCTTCCTCCCCCTTCATTTGCTTCTGTGTGTTCTGCTCAGACACCTTCAGTGCTGTTCTCTAAAGTAAATTCTTCTGGGGGTCGGGGTGGCTGTCCAAGTAGTTGGGATTCTTACTCTCTAGTAATAATAGAATGGGAAGCTGGTGTCCATTTATCAGGAAAAGAATGTCAAGATAACATGAACAGATAAAATATGACATTTGTTTTATCTGAAAGTTCTAACTTAATGGAGGCTGTTTGTTTCGCACATATTCTATTTTCATGAGATGAGTGCTCTTCTCAATTATTCCTCTAAGTCTTCCCTGAAAAGGGGAACCTTTGCCTCAATCTGAAGCACTTTGTCCCACTCTGTCTCCCTGGGCTCTCACCCGAAGACCCATCTCTATCAAAGTCCCCTTCAGCCATCGGTGTCCTGGTCCTCCTTGCCAGACAAGATTTCAGGGTCTAGCTTTATTATTACTATTATCCATCAGTTTATTGCAGGCTCTCACAGATCTTAGAACAATCCATAAATCAACTGTACAAGCACACTTGTACATATATTCCCCTTATCGTTTTCAAAACATTTTCTTTCTACTGGAGCCCTTAGTCTGAGTTCATCCTTTTTCCCCTTCCTCCCCCACCCTCATGAAGAATCCTTGATCAATTATATATTATTATTATTATTATTGTCATTTTTTTATTTCACACTGTCCGCTGTATCCCTTCTGTTATTTGTCCCACTGGGAGGGGGGGGAGGGAGGGTGGTTATATAGCCATCATTGTGATTTGTTCCCCTTTTCTCCCTTCTCCCCACCCTGCCCCCACACGGATGGTGCCCCGACTCCCACTGCTGTCCCTGTGGGCGTTTAATCTGTCCTGGGTATAATGAACACATGGGGATGGAAAGATCTAATCTAATGCTGCTAGCTTGTTTCTAAATGATCTAGCTTGGAAAATACATAAATTACCATCTGCTCTTATAATCATTTCATAAAAGAAAGGTCATCTTAACATCAAAAAGCAGGAAGGATATACTCGCATAATACTTGTCCTGTTTTTAATTGGAAAAAAAGAAGTACATCTTTGAATAAAACTTCATTATATAATGGTTCATCTTACCCAAAACTGCAAAAAAAAAAAAGAAAGAAAGAAAGAAAAAAAAAGTCAACTGCAGACAGCCAAAGACATTTGTTAATCACTAATTTAATTCATGCTGGGTCGATCCTGTTTCCCCATCTGGAATGTTCTTTGATGTTTCATATTATCAAAGTACCACATCCTTTCAGATTCCAAAAACCATCTCCTGCCTATTCTGAAGTGTTCCCAGTCATTGGGTCGTAATCTCCGTCTCATCTGAACTCAGGGCTTTCTTGTCTGTTCTATTCGCTTGGCCTTTGAACCTGGCGCCTTAGGAACCTTTTCATAATGACTAACCGTTAATGTGTGCATGCCTTGTCCTCAACCAGACAATCCGCTCTTTGTATTTCCTTTTTGCTTCCATTATGCTTGCCAATTGTCACAAAAATAACCCGAACGTATGACTTTTGAGTTGATCTTAACTTAAGCGTTACAGAGAATGGTCCTGCAGAGTTATCCTCACTGAGGTCTCTGTAAAGAATCAGGTGAGAGTTCCTCTCTGTGACATCTCTGGGTGACGTCAGCCTTGACGTGAATAGCTGGGCACTGACTGATTAGGCCATTGGGGGTCATTTGATCAAAATTGGTACTTCATAGAGAAACTTTCCCAGTGTGCTGATGGATAAGTACATGCTATAAGTGTATTTCCTATTATCTGGAACCACGATGCTGCATCCATTTGCCTCTAGAGTTATTTACATGAATGAAGAGAGTCATTGACAATATAATCCCAAGTATGTGCATAGTGAAAATATCGAATTCTTTTAAAGTCTTGGTTTCTATTCTATTAGGATGAAATTTATTTCTAAGCCAAGTCAAAATCAATTAGATTAAGGGAAAATTGCGCTGTAGTGGTTATTTACTGAGAAATGCATACATTCTCTATGTTTATTTGTTTTTTTTATATCAAGGAAACTGGAGTCAAATTGGTATGAGGCACACCATAATGCAATGAATGGACATATAATTCTGAGTAGCTGCGTACCATGTTGAGGTGTGGGATTGGGACAGTAGGAAAGCATTTCTCTCTGTAAAGGAGAGCATGGGACAGGCTCTGTGGTGGTACTGGGGGTGGAGGGTCCCTGGGCAGAAAGGGGCTCTGAATTCCTGAAATACAAAGAACAGAAGGGAAAGGGAGGAGTGGGTCGTGACCACTCTGGACTTTGTGGAGCCTGTTAGAATGTTTAGCTTTTATTCTAAGAGGAACAGAAAGAGAGTGAAAAAAAGTAGAAGCAGGGATGTGCCATGATCCAAACTGTACTTTCAAAGATTGATCTCACTACCCTACTCCTGTCTACAGTATGAGGAAAGGCAAGTATGCATTGAAGAGAAGCTAGGATGAGAATTAGAGAAGCAGTCGGGAAAGAAATACAAAGAGAAATGGGCAGAAAAAAAAAGAGTGGTTTAGGAGACTGAGAACTTGAAGCAGGAGTTCTAGCCAAAAGTGGTACATCAGAGAGGTTTGTAAGAAGTGTTCAGCTATTTTGTCTCTCATATCCCTCTTCTGCCTTCTCCCAGAGCCAAACAAGGAGAGGACAAGAACTCTTTAGTGTGAAAAGCGGCTGTTCTTCGGCTATGATTTTGTGCTTGAATAACTGGTTCTGGTTCTCTGAGAATGAATAGCTGGTAGTCAGTGAGTTACAAGGACTCAGTGGTCAAGTACAAATGGTACCATGGCCAAAGACTCTTAAGGGTGTTATTGAGCAAATGTGGCTCTTTTGTGGATTTCTACATGTGCATGCACAAGTGCACACACATATACAGTGTCCTTGGAGTCACACTTATTCCTAAAAAATGGAGAAGTTCTACTAATTCTGCATCACCATAGCACTTTGATGGAAATTCAGGAGGTGGGCATTTCATTTCACTCAATATTTGGAACTGGGAAATATGGTTCATCAACTTCTAGTAGTCTTTTGGGAGGATCCAGGTGGAGGACGGAATCATATTCCTTTTGTTGGAATCAGTCATCTTGCCCTGTCTTCTGACAACATGCTTGAAGTGACAGAAGCCCCTCAAGGTAAAAACTTTTACCAGCACTGGTGACAGAAATGGCCATCTGCTCAGCTGGGATATTGTCTCTCATTACTTTGTCCTGCCAGACCTGTACTCCATGCCTGACTGCCCCCCTACTTCCTGCTCAAGTGATCCCAGACATGACTTTGGGCTGCCACAGTTGCATTTCTTTCTGGCTCTTCAAAAGTGACACCAGGAACTATTTATGCTGTCTGGCTTGACATGTTTTGTGTCATCTCTTCTGAAGCCACAGTTGCTTCCCAAGTATTGTTGCTTGGAAAACTCGGTCCTTCTATGATTATTGGTCCTCCTATGATTAAGCAGCCCTTGTGGGAATCCCATTCACTGAAGTAAATTAGCAAGCATCAGTATGATTCAGGCAACTCCCTCCTCAAAAAGCAAAATTCAAACTCAAGTTGACTCTTACTCATAGGGACCCCATCAGACAGGTCAGAACGGCCCCAGTGCATTGATGAGACCGTAACCTTTTAGAATAAAACCGTTTTTATTGTAAAACAGGTGAGGGCTTCAGAACGGATCATAGTTTGATCTCACCAATTGATACATATTACGGTCTGACCCATTGCGATCCCTTCAGTATACCATCTCTGATCTTACTTCTTCCTATGTTTCCTGTTTCCTTTCTCCTTGGGGGAACTGCTGCCCTTTTGATCTTACATAGTTGGTTATGCTACCTCAGAGCTAAGTTCAGTTCCAGACCTGAGAGGTAAAAGCTGTAGTCTTCAGGGGCCTCCCAGCTCCTTCCTGTCTGATAGCTGACAAAACCAAGTGTGCTTCCATAGAGTCAGTGTCGACTCAGAGAAAGCCTATAGGTTGGGCTAGAACTAACTGCCCATGTGAGTTTCCGAGACTTTACCTTTTTTGAGGAGTGGGGGGGGGAGGGTACTCCTGCAAATGAGCAAGTTGTTTGGAACTGCTGTCCTTGAAGGTAGAAGCCCAATGTGTACCCACTATGCTCAATTACACCAGGCCTACCTTTTGTAAGCATTACTTTCTTGTCCTGACAATATTGTCTGAGAAAGGCAAATACTGTGATTCTGTAACAGCAGAGATGCTGAGGTACTGGTTTTAACTGATTCCAAATCCAAGACAAATGATCTGTGTGACACGACTCCCAGGATCACTAAGGCCATAAAAGTCGACCTCAATAAAAGTGGAGAGAGTAGAAATTTCACTTGGAGCCTTTGTTTAGTTCCAGGAGCCACATTGTAGAAAGAAACATGTACACGGAGAATCTGCCAAGATGATGGCTTAGCGCTTAGCAACCTCTTACAGCCAAGAACCAATAACCTCAATGAAACAGCTACAGATGACAGACAATCTGGGATCTAGATTACCCAAACACAAACCCACTGTCATCGAGTTCATGTCAACCCACAGTGATCCTATACTGGGTTCCCTAGATGTTTTCCTAGAAGGCAAATAGCCTTCTCCGAAGAGAAAGGCTGGTAGATTTGAACCCGTGACCTTGAGGTTAGCAGTTCAGTCCTTGTCCGACAGTGCTGGACATAAGTAGCAAGCAGAAGTAGATCGAACATCAAAAGGAAGGAGAAGTTGATTGGCGTCATTTCATGGGAGGTGTATGCCCTGTATCAGACAGCTGAGAGCAATGTGGTGGTTAGGAGACACATTGAGCACATTCAGGGTGAGGAGCACAGTAAGGCAACGTCATGGAATCCCCAGTAGGAGACAGAGATATTGTGTAGAAAACCAGGATGAAGTGAAATGAGTATAACATGAACTACATCTAATTATAGGAGGTGCAAGAAGGCAGATGAGAGTCCTTGCGACTCAGGCAACTGTAGAACAGGAAGGAAGTCAGAAAATAGGGATAGACTTTCTCACTAGCAGTGGTCTAGGGTTATTTGGGTTGAAGGCAGTGACCAAATGGAGGATCCTTGGAGCAGAAACTAGAGACCCCCCCCACACACCCTAGTGGACAATGTGGGCACACGTAGCCAATATTATTCTCAACAGAGAGACACTGAAAGCACGTCCCTTGGGAAGGAAAATGAGGCAAGGATGTCCTTTGTCACTGCTCTTATTTTCAAAATCATCCTGGAAGTCGTAGACAGAATAAGGCAAGGGCAGGAAATGATGGTCCTCCAAATTGATAAAGAAGTAAAATTATCCCTATTTGCAGATGTGATCCTCTAAATAGAAAATCCCAGAGATTCCAGGAGAAAATAACTGGGACAATTTAGCAAAGTCTCAGAAGACACTCTCATCATACAAAAACAAACATTTAAAAAAAATAAACACCAGTTGGGATTCCTTTGGACTGAGAATGAGAACTTCAAAAAGGAAAAAGGAGACTCACACCATTTTCACTACCTCCCAAATTGATGAAATGCATAGGAATAAGTCTAAGTAAGGATGCAAAGTGCCTCTACAAGGGAAACTACAAAACACTGCTGCAAGAAAAGAAAAGAGACCTATGCAAATAGGAAAACATGCCATGCTATCAGATGGGAAGATCTAGCAATGTAAAAATGCCAAGACTATCCAAAGAGATTTTTGCATATAATGTAAACTGATCCAAATATTTTTTAACCAAAGGGAAAACCTATTTACAACTTTATATGGAAAGGAAAGAGGCTTTGAATAGCAAAAGCAATACCGATGATGAGTAATAAAGCATGAGGTCTCACATGTCCTAGTCTCAGTACAGCTATGGTAGTCAAAACAGCCCAACCCTGAAACAATGACAGGCACCTAGATAAGTGGAAAAGAATGAAGAAACCAGAAGTAAGTTCATTCATGCAGGGACAGCTGATTGTTCACAAAAGGCCGAAGTCCATTCTAGGAGCGAAAAGGCTGTCTCTTTAACAAATAGTGTTGGTAAAACTAAATATATATTTTCAGAAAAATGAAACAGGATCTGCACCTTACACCATACATAAAAATTAGCTCAAAATGTATCACAGGCCTGCATTGTAAACCTGACATTATAAAGTTTTTGGAAGATGACATAGGGACAAAGCTAGGGGTTCAATTTTATGGCATAAATACACTTTCAAAAAGTAACTAAATTGTGCAAACAAGAAAAGAAATCTTTTGGGAAAATTTTTAGAACTTCTTAAAAACCAGGTACTTTTGCCTATCAGAAGACTTTCCCTAAAGAGAACCTAAACACTGAATTGTGGGGGCTGGGGGCGTGGGGGGCTGTAACAATCTACTTGATAAAGATTTACTCGGTAGATTATGTAGAAAATGTCAATACCTCAAGAACTGAAAGACAACAGTATGATAAAAATGGGCAAAGGATATGAAAGGAACTTGCCCCTCCCCCAAAAAAAGACATCTGAACCCATGAAGAGATGTTCACTATCCTTAACTATAAACACCCACCTGCCTTGGGGTTTACCACAACTCACAACAACCTGACAGAGGGTTCCTGAGACTGTCAGTCTTTAAGGAAGTCATGTGTTTCCCCCTTGGAGGAACTAGTGGGGAGCTTAAATTACTGACCTAGTGGTTACCCACCAAATGCTTACCCAAGAGTGTCCCTAGAACCCCTATCATTCTCCTTTAGAGTGACACACACACATATATAAGATAACACATAATTTGCTATGACAAATTTCACCTAAAAGACAATAAAATGTTTTCTTTAAAGACACCTGTTTTTCCCTGAAGAACTTGATAGAGTGCTGTTGTCCAGTATGGTAGCCTGTAAGCTCAAGTGACTATGTACATTTACATTCATGAAAAGACACCTCAGCCACAAATATGGACCATTTCCTTAATCGCACAAAGATCCGATGGATAGTACTGTCTCATCGGGAGCACAGAACTTAGAAACGTCGTGGACTGGGGAATGTTGGAACAGGCTGAAGCTCTTGACGCTGGAAAATTGGTCTCAGGCAATTCAGGGGCCTTGTTATGGAAACCTGACTGGACGACTTGAAGGAATACCAATACAGTTTTCCTATTAGAGCTGTTTAAAAATGGAATGTAATATCTTTCAGATTTGGTGGATTTTTCATTCAAGATGTTCATTTGGACACTATCTCTAGTTATGGGAGCTATGTGGTGGACAGATGGACAAGATAAAGGTACTATTGTGTCATGAATTTTAGAGCCAGGCTAACTAGGCCCAAATTTCAATACTGCCCATTTCCAGTTATATGGCTTTAATAACCTCACTAACCCACTTTCATTTCCTAAATGAAGTAGAAGTGATAATAAGAACTACCTCATATTATGGTTTTGCAAAGTAAATGAGACATGAATGCTGCAGTCTCTTGGGTTGCCCTGGCCTCTACAGGAGGCGCTTCCCCCCTTCTTCACTCTGATTGATTCGTTCCAATTGAACAGCTCTCTTCCTACCTATGGATGACAGTATTTACACGAACAATCAATGTTCTTGGTAACTCACTCAAGAACCCAATTCAAATGCAGTCACCAACAAAGCATGCACAAGATGCCTTCCTGAAGGCAGCAGAATCCCTGGTGGCCCAGCTATGTGAGGCAGAAAGATAGTCTTCTCAGCCCCCAGAACAAGGGGAAGGCCAAGGGACCACATGGCTGAGAAGCTGCTGAATTGGAAGAGGTGCTGCTGTGGTCCAGTGACTGCATTCTTCATATTTACTGATTCTGACTTGTGATAGCCTTTTTCAGCTTCTCATGTTAACCTCCATACTCATGGAAAGGAAAAAGTTAATGCAAAGCAATGTCAATGATGCTATTGGAGGCATACAAACTAACACGCCCTTTTGATTTATTTTTTAAATAAATTCTTTAGAGAGTAAGGCTTCAGCAATTATTAGCAGGGAAATTCAAGACATTGGTCATGGTCAACCTAGTAATACAGCGGCTCTTTAGTTAAGGTGTTAGGTTTTAGTAGGTAGGGATTTTAATTGCAATGAAAGCGTTTAGTTACATGTGTCGTAAGAAAGGCAGTGTCCTTCCTCTGACACTCAATATGACATCAATGGAGATGTGGTGGTGAGTTCTTCAAAACTCATCTCCTACCGTCCCTTAGACATCACGCCCAGGCACTCAGGGAAAGCGGGTGCTGTGGGGATGACTGTCTCTGGAGCAAGGCAGAGAGTAGCAGGTAGCACTGTAGCCTCACTTGTCCCAGTGTGCAATTGTTAAGCTGTCAGAAGCTTGTCTGGTGAGAAAGATGTCTGCCCAGGCAATGCTAGTTTTGTTTTGGAATCTCCAAGTCTAAATAGCGAACTAACTAGTAGCCTGCTAATTTAAGACCAGCTGCACAAACATTGGGAGTGGCAGGATTGACGTGATTTTTAGGATTCTGTTGATAGTTGGTTTTACACATCCGAATCTTTCTGCATTCCATTGAATGTGGAATACGAAGTGGACACATTGAGAAGTGTGTGATGAATTCTCATTGTTGTAGACTATAGAAGTGCTACCCCTGGAATACCGTTTCCTTGTTAAAATTGTGGTACAGCTAATGTAATACAGTTTCCATTTGAACATTCCATATGTACCTTCCAGTGACATTAATTACATTTTTTTACATAAATTACATTTATCAAGATTATGATGGATGTCTAAACATCTTTCTTTTAGCATGCAGATCCCAGTGTATCAAAGAATATTTTTTTAGTAACCTACAAAAATAACAACAGTAAACACACACACACAACCAATTAACTGTCTTCACAGCTTTCAAAGAGGTTGACTTTATGGCTTTCGATTTTTTTTTAATGTAAAGAGGTTAAGTGAACTGCACAAGCTACTGGAAACCCCAGGTGGAATTTGGACTAAAAGCGAAATCCAATACTTAGTTTGTATTCACAGTCTCTGTACATTACAATCTGTGCCTGTCAGCTTTTCCTATTGTAGCCCTCAATAGGTGAACTAGTTGAAGTAGCTACTCTTACAATTTAATTCTGTGCAATGAGATAGTCCTTTTTGGGAATCCCCGGGGTCTCAGGAAGAGCTGAGTCGACTCTGGAGGGAGCACAAGTGAAAAGCACGCGATCAGGTTCCTCTTCCGGATCTTTAGCACTGATCCAGCATGATTATCTAATCCACATTCATAATAGTGTGTCTTTCTTAAATCACCCTATCACTAGGTACCTGATGTTGGTTTGTCCCATGGGAAATGTTAATTTTGCTCTGTGTTTTAAGGTGGGTTCTGTCATGATTCTTTTTTCACTAAAAGCAGTTGTTTTCTCCTTGAAATTTGTAAGAAATTACTAATTCGCGTGAGAATTCTTTGAAATGATACAAATAATCATTTCCTACATAAGACTTCCTAGTTTTAGCATACATGGATGATAATCCTTGCCATAATCAATCACTTTTATATGGTGTGCCAAATGATACCTTTTCTGAGTCTAGTATTGCAGGAAAATAATGCAATTACAAAAAGGAAGACCCTTGAGGTGGGTTAGCATGGGGGCGCTAGCTCTGGTCTCAGATAGAACAACATTTCTGAGATTCATGTGGGTCCAGGCAGTTTTTCCTTCTATTGTACATAGGATCTGTGTGAGTCAGAACCAAGGAGAGACACTGATTTAGATATGGTAGATTCCCTCTGTGTTATGGATAAGGACAGTAAGGTAACTGAGTTGTTTTTTTATGTAACTTGTTGAGATTCACACAGCCAGGTACTGTGCTAGTCTTCTAGTGGTTTTTTTTACATTGCAAGTGTTGCACAGTAAAGTTCTCGTCCTGTTTTCATGAAGAGCAGATTCCTGCTGGCATAAAAGGAGTTTTTCCTAAGCTATTTCCAAGTCTGGAAATGGAGATGCTAAGGATGCGAATGTTGAATAGACATTTCAACTAATTAAATATACAAAATTATTTATACATATATATGTATATGTGTGTATATATACACACATATATGGAATCCTTCAGGGAATGTGATCTATTTATGCAAATATATTCATATGTATATATATGTGAATAAATATATATTCACCAAATATACATATATCACCTTCCCTGAAGAATTCATGTTTGAAGAATGGGCTATTTGCATTGTGATGAGGCCAGGTAGCGTGCAGAGATTTCTCTAATGCTTTAGATTGCAAATTCATAAATGTTGGTGTAAGGGGGGCCTTTCCATGAATAGATGCTGCTGCCAAACTGTTCAAGAGAAGTGAAGCGCTTTGTGTCATTTAGACCAACTACTGACGTTGGAATCCATGAGAGCCCTGATATGGTTTTCTTCTGGTGTATGACTCTCCTGCATCCATATAATGTTATAAAGTTAAAAGCACAGTTTATTTCTTTTATAAAAATGCATGTTTCCCCTTGTGTGATCTGGAGATAAGATTTGGACACAGTGTTTTGAATTATTTTTATAATGAACAAGGAGGGGAGACATAGGGAGCCTAAAAGATGGGGAAGAAGGAACAGAGTGGAGGGTCTATAGCTGTTGTAGGCCTGACCTTACATGGCTGAGTCCCAGGGCAGTTATCCAGAGCCTTGCATGTCCCCAGGAGGTCTAGCTGACCCTTGGTGATCCTAACACGTACGCTGTCATGGAGCCTCAGCACCATATGAGCACAAAAGTCCAGGTTTTCATGCCAGTGTGGCCTTGTTGTAAGCATCCATTGAGCTGAATGTGACTCAGTAGCAGAACCTATGAATGAGCCCTCTCACAGCAAAGCCTCCCGTGGCCTTCTTTATTTCAATCAGGTTCCTTTCTCTCTGAAAGAGGACATGCCTGCTTCTCCTGAACTTCTTCCTATACCAATGGAGTGGTTTAAATTTTACCAGGACTTCCAGGTCCATCCTCCACCAACATAACTTTTTAAAGCTCTTTCATAGGCTCGGCACTAGCACATTAGACCCAAACTATCAAGTCAACTATAATTCATGATAACGCTATATGTGTCAGGGTAAAACTCTGCTATATAAGGTCTCATTAGCTGATTTTGTTCTATGTTAAAATTATCTTCCAAAATATAATCTTATATATATTATCTATACCACACCCCACTCCACACGAAGTGGAACTAATAACAGGAGTGTTGGTGAGGGGAACAAAAAAAAGTGTAAGATATGAAATAGCAAGGTATCAAATTTCTATAAACACAAACATTACAAGACATTACATATATTGGCATAGAAAACTCTATCTCTCTCTCCCTCTGTCTCTGTCACACACCCCTGCACACACACACACACACATGCACACACATACATGCACACACATGCACACGCATACCTGCACACACAACTGAACAGATCATTAAACGAAAAATTTAAAATACAACTTTAAAAAAAGAGTTATGATTCTTCAGGTCTCAGGCTTGTGAAGCCTCATCTTTGCATGATCCCGTAGTCCAGGGGACTAAGGATTTTCACATGACTTTCTATTTTTGCAACTCTTCTTTTCCTACTGGACCAGGAGAGACTAAGAGTTGTATCTTTGAATGCTGCTCACCACCCACTGCTCTGAAAAGGACCCCATCAGATCTTCGATGGGGAACAGAACTCAAAATCATAAAAGGGACCAGGCTTACACATCAGTTAGAGAGTGACAGGACCACAGCAACTCGAACCCTTATCTGAAATGAAATTCACTTCCACCTCAGGAAATCAGCCACATGAACAGCGTTTTCTGAAAGACAAGATCAAATGGAGGGGTAGAAACAGAAAGTATAGAGAGGAAGGGAAATGAGTGAGCAGAATGAGTATGAATCGATGAATCCAAATTAACATGCTAGTGCCACGCCTAGGAGAGAGCTTTAAAAACTTGAAAACCTTTACCAGTTCACAATAAAAAGTTGAAACAAGAAATAGAATCCTGGCCCCGATAGCTTCACTGGGGGAAATGACATTCAGAGGAGAACTGACACCAATTCTATTGCAACCATTATAAAAGGAATAGAATACTCCCACATTCATTGTACAAAGCAAATAAATCTTTCGTACAAAATCCAGGCAAAGATTTGATAAAGGGCTGAAAACTTATTAAATAGGAAAGAGATAATATCTTTAGCAAACAGTGCTGGCAAAACGGTTATCCATTTGCAGAAAAAAAATGAAACAATCCATATCTCAAAGCATGTACAAAATGAACCGAAGACTGATCAAAGACCTAGATGTAACACCTAAAGTTTAAAGACCCGAGATATCTTAACTGTGGCCTCTATTTTACTTTTTTCTGGCTTCTAATATCCACTGCAGTGGCTATACAGAACTCACAGACAAATTGCGTGATGAAAAGGTTTATACAGGAAGTTAATAGGTTGTAATGCCAGGGAGCAGTGCTCAGGGTTGAATTGTTTATGAGGACAAGTTACAAAGGTCTTTAGATCTGCTAATAAATGCCCAAAGGGACAAACTACCCTGCTGTAAGCCCCAGTTAGAAGGAAGGCATTCGACTCCAGCTCCTGTATGGCCCAGTCTGAAGACACTCAGCTCTACTTCTGTGAATTAGAAAGCCCACCTTTCTGAATTAAGTGCTTAGAGGCCCTCTTCTCCACAAGCTGGTCTCTTGCACCAAAGCTCTCAGCTTTATTGACTGCATGGCTTAGGAAGTTTCATGCTTTGGCTCTTGGTTCTGCTGCTGCTCTGCTGTGTGTGCTGTGTGCTGTGTCTTCTCTATCCAGCAGTTTACTGTGCAGGGGTCTCAGGTACAAAGGACACACTCCATCCCTGCCTCTTGCCGGGAAGGAAGCCCCTGCTCCTGCTTCCAGAGGGACTGTTTTATACACCGCAGGATGTTATAGTAGAGAATCCTGTTCACAATTACTCACTGTTGGGTGAATCCTATCAATATCTTCCCTTACCTTCTTTTCCATACGCTTGATGGGAAAGGTTGTTTGTTGGTAGTTAGGGACTTTGGATAGATGAGCCATATTAAATAATTAACTGCTCCTGCAAGACCAAAGTAAGAGTGGATTCAGGCTTACGGACCCTACAGAACACACCAGTGACAGCAAAAAAATATATCCTTGGATTTCTGACAAAAGATATATATATATATATATATATATATATATATATATATATATATATATATATCCCCCACAGATTGGGAAGGGAAAGAACACAGATTGGGAAGGGAAAGAATTTTGGCACTGGTGTTTTGGTCAAAGGATACATTTCTAAAATTAATGTACAACTTCAATACTTCAACTACAAAAGGACAAAGAAACTAACTAAAATGGTGACAATGAACATGAACAGAAACTTCAAGTAGCCAACAAACACATAAAGAGCAAACTCATAATCATTAGTCATAAGAGAGGTGTAAGTCAAAACAACTATGAGACATAATTTTCATGACACCATATAATAAAACAATTCAAAAGGCTGGTCAGGGTAGGAAAAGGCTGGATCACACTCCTGTGTGACTATAAAATGGTGCCACTGTGGAAAGCTGTATGGACTCCCTTAAAATTTTGGAAATAGAAAGATCATGCAATCCTGCCGTGCCACTAGAGATATACTCTTCAGAAATAAGCAGGGCAAAAATAGATATATACACACCCATGTTCATCACAACACTATTCACAGCAGCAACATGATGGATCCGACCTAAGTGCCCGTCAAGGATGGATAGATAAAATATGGTAGATGAACACAATGAAATAGGAAACAAAATCAAAGAATTGTGACGACTGTAACACCACATTGTAGTGCAGTCATATTTCTTAATGTGGCTCTTCTCTTCATTTCTTTGTAACTCGCACAAAAAGTTTGATGCACATAGGGCATATGGAACAATAATAGAGGCCATGGACCACTTGTCATTGCCACTCTTCCGTGTATAATACCGCCATCTCAAAAGACCTAAAGAGAGAGACTTCAGAAGCCATGATGGAACTATTATTGGAGCAAATTTGGGGCCCTCCCTGTTTGCAGTGGCAGAGGTAGCCGAAGTTATCACATGCCAAGACCAGAAGCAAGGGAAGGAGCCACGAGACAGAGCAGATGAGCAGCACTGAGACGATGAGGCTGCGAAGCACAGCAGAAGCAGCAGCCAGAAGCCCCGATATGGCAAAGAGGCTGAGGACCCAAGAGAGAGTGACTTTTGGCAGGACTGTGGGCTTGAGACTGTGTGCATAATGTGTGATGATCCCGACTTCGGTAGTCCGTGTACTTCCCTAAGAAACTCTGGTGATGTGTTTTCTGTGAATTCTGCGTGTCCACTGCAGGAGATTATCAAACCCAACCGAGAAGTAGAGTGTCTTGGGTGAAACAGGTGATGTCAGAATAAGTTAGAGGAAGACAGCTTGCCCGACGCCTGCCTTGTGGCGATTGGCCTTGGGCTTAGGTGTAAATAGATTCTCCTCTCTTAAGGGAGGTCAGATGTGGCCACTGCACCATTTTTCTCACATAACTCTGAGCCTAGGGGACATTAGGCTGACTGAAAGAAATCCATCAAAAAGGGACAGATATTATATAAGAATTCTCTAAAAAGTCATGATGAGATTTTTTACGCATAAATATTATATTGACGGTACCGTGGGTGGGCGGGAAAGAGGGAAAAAAATCACTAGAGGTTAGACATATTAACTTGGCAATATATGACATGAAAGACACCTGCAAAAACTGGTGACAGCAAAGACACCCACTGTGAGGAGTGCAAGAGATAAAGATCCCAAAGGAAAATGGTATTATCTATAGGATTCTAGAACAACCATGGTCTGCAAGTGGTTACATAGACATAGACACTGAATAGGTGTGGAAAAGAGAATGTTGCTATCCCCAAGAATACGCGTCAGTTTGACCTGGATGCCGCTACACATTTGTTTACCTATGCTGCAAATTTATCTTTGAGTATAGTAAAGAATACAGGGAGAAAGGTTATAAAAAATAACTTATACAAATCTTTTGTTTTATCTCTCTAGTTTTAAATATGAGAAGAATTCTGGCCCACGAATTATAGGAGGAGACAAAAAAGGGAAGAAATACTTGAAAAAGAATTAGGTGTTAAGGAGCATCTAAGGAAAGCTATATAGAGACCCATGGAGGCTAGGGGTTATGCATTGAGCTGCCAGTCATAAGGTCGGGGGTTCTAATACACTCATTCAGTGGTCAGCAAACTGCCTCGCGAGCCATACACGGCTCTTTCAGTGTGATTGTGTGGCTCTGTAGTTACAGTGAAATCATTTGAAGGTTATTATTTCAGTTCATGTTGATTTCATTTGGTTGGAAAAATATGTAAGGCTCTTGAGTGATTTTAAAATTATTACGAGAGACAGGATTGACTCTTCGGTCTCAAGAGTTTGCTGACCCCTGGTCCTAGTCCCTCTGAAGCCTTTAAAATATTTAAGCATTTGGAAACCCAAAAGGCAGGTCTCCTCCGTCCTAAGGGGCAGGAGGGCTTCCTTTCTGCTTTGGGAGGCTGGGGAGTATATACAGGCTACAACTTGGATACTGCGAAGCCGGAACACAGTTTGAGAGGAGTGAAACATAAAAAAGAAAATTGAAAAGGCACAGAGATGGCAGGTGTGAGGGCAATTTAGTGTAAGACTTCATAGCAATTTTCATAAATATTTTGAAGGTCTCAATGTTTTTCCTTCAAATTATGTTGTTAACATACCTTTCGAGAAAGTCTCCCTATTTAACTTTTGCAGTTTCTTATTCTAAAATCCTCACCCACTCCTTGGCTTCTAAACAGCACATAAATATTTCCTTCTGCCTCGTGTAACAAGTATTCAAGACTCCCTTTTTTCATTTTTCACAGACTCCCCCAATGCCTCTGGTTAATTCCACCTTATTCTCAGTTCTAGATCCCCGCCTCCCCCTCCCCTTTACCCTGACCTATAGTACAGACTTCCCAAATGACCTTGTTCTCATCCCTTCACAACTTTCTGATCTCTAGCCCTGTCCCCTGTCCATGGAGCTGCAATCGGAGTACATTCAATGGTTTCTCTGTGTAGATAGAATAAATGCTGTGCCCTGAAGGGTGTTTTCATGGTCACTTTCTGTGTGATTTCAACCTATCTGCCAAGTTCATCACTAAACACACCAACAGTTTAAGTAAGGTTCTAATCATTGTAATTTCACTACAACATAGATATTCCAATACCTTGGTCTCTTTGTTTATAATTACCTGATTTTTATGAAATGGTTTTTCTCCTCTATTTCTGTTAGTGATTGACTAAAAAAACCTGATGAGTCTTCAAGTGAAACAATCATTACGACAAAATCTTGCCCTCTATTAGGACTCAAGAATGAATTTTCCTCGATTCTATCATTCTCCAGCATTTTACTCTTATTTCTGAATCATATCAAATTGTATTCCCTCTTGCCTTCTCTTTCTCCTTTCTCCTACCTCCCTACTTTCCTTTTCCTTCTTTCAAAAATACACACACTATCAAATAAGGGAAAGCATTAAATCAGTATGCTTACAAGAAAAACATGGAAAGCAAAAAGTAAAAAACTTAGCAAATAAGAGCGTGCTCCACAATGCTTAATGCTATAACAAAGGCAAGAAATAGGAGGTCAAAATTTCCTTCAGCATTTTGCAAATAGGACATTGCCTATGACATTTATTAAACAACCCCCCCAAGTAGATTTTTATTCTTACCATACTTTATATTCATCATGTAAACAATCGCTTCATCTTTCCTGTGTCCTCCTTCATTTCTGGAGACTTCATCTTAGATCACTGGGTGGCTCACCAGAAGGTGAGCAGTTCAAGACTGCCAGCCACTCTGCCAGAAAAAGAGGAGGCTTTCAATTTGCTCACGTGACCCAGTCTGGGAAACACACAGGGGCAGCTTTACTCTGTTCTATGGATTAGCCGCGAGTTGGCATCAACTTGATGGCAGGGATGTTTTCCCCTCGTGTCAGGAGAAACCAGTTCCTATACAAGGTCACAGTGCCTGGTGAAGTGGATAGAGGGTCAGCATAAAAGAGGAAGACCCTGGCCACACTGGATTCACAGAGCAGTGGCCACAATGGGTCTAAACATGACCATTGAGAGGACGGCCCAGGATAGAGCAGGTGTCCTTCTGTTGTCCCTGGAATCCCTATGGTTTGGAACATACTTGAAGGTACATACTTGAAGCCACACCCCAGGAGGGCCAAAGGGAATCTAGTTCCAATGTCAATTCTGACTCATGATATTTGAGATGAAAATGCAAATTCCCAGTAAGAAGTTGTACTGGAGTGGAGTAGTAAAAGCCGCGATACTGACCCTTGCATTTGTCCCGCTCTCTCCTCCCCCCCACTACCAGTCACACATGCCTAGAGCCTCATTGATCACACACTGTCCACTTACTGCAATCACATTCCCTGCATGGTGTGGACGCCTCAGCTTGAAAGATGCCTCACTTGTAGCTGAGGGATCATCATAAGCAAGTGCACCTGGCAAGCAGGCGAAGGGGTCTTGCTTGCTGATTTTCTTTTTCAGTCGGATCTTGAGAAATTTTGCTTCCTGGACAATTTAGTTAGGTTTTATGAAGATCATTTATCAGTGGTTAAAAAATTGGACATTTACCGTAGATGGCTGGGGAGGAATAACGAACTCTTCCTTCGACACTTTGTCAAAGTCAGGTGTAAAGCCCACAGTTGAGCTTGCTTTTGTAACACCGTGGGATATGTTCTGATTACTAAGAAGGCACAATATTAATATTTTAATGCCCCTGTGTCTTCTCCCAATTTGGCACCAGGAACTTATTTGTGGGTGTGGGTGTACATTTTGGAACTTTTTCAAGATTCCTTGCTTTTCAGATCCCCCTGTACCCGTGCCGAACCTTTATGTGCAACTACTTGCCGTATTCTTAATAGATGGATAATTCATCAAAGGCATAACTCTAAAGATAGGGATAAACATGCAAAGAAAACTCAAATTCTGTTCCCTTTAGCCTTTCTGACACTCAACCCAAGTCGTTACATGGACTTATGCCAAAGGAATCAAGTGGAGAGTCAATGGAAAGAGTGTTTTTAGAGAGTTTTTCCATTCCTTCGTGAAGTGACTGGCAAGGAACAATATGTCTAACAAAAATTCAAAATATAAAGTTCATGCATAAAAGGACATTAGAAGGAACATCTAATTCTGGGGTTCCCAATCTTGACCAGTTTGCAGTTGCTGCGCTCAATCTGATTCTGGAGAATTCCATGACCAGTCTCATGCCCTTCTTTTGTGCTCTCCAACAAAAGCCCATCCCAGCTTGAGATGGGCACATACTTTTAAATAGCCAAGACTCGGTATCAGTTCATATTTTGAAACACACTGCAAAAGGCTCTTTAGTCTGTGCCCTGACTCTCTTTTCAATTCTACTCACCATTGTCTTACGTGCACACTAAGGCCTGGCTACAACCTCCCAGTTTGCATAGATTCCTGAAGCACGTGCATGTAGAATGTGGGGTGGCTAAAGGATTTTAACAAGAGAAGTAGCACAATCCATTTCATGATTTGTGCTTTTTTTGTTTAATAACAGTGTTGTGGTCCCAAGGCTCTGGGGAAAGCATGGGAACAGCAAATCGCTGAAGTTCAGGTGAAGTTGAGGGTGCTTTTTCTAAGTTGGTGAGAGAAGAAGGGGAGAAAAAGAGAAGAATGAAAACAGTTAAATGTCCCAGATCACATCTACCTCCAACATGGATTCAATCAAATAGGTTAATTTCTCTTTTATGAACACTAAAATAAAGCAAAACAGACTAATTGTGTTAGTCTGGGTAGACTAGAGAACCAAATTCATAGACATGCATATGGATATAAGGGTAAGGTTTATATACAAGAGGAATGGAACATTGAGAAAGCCCAGTCCAGTTCAAAGTCATAAGTCTGATATTAGCCCTTATGCCCGATACCGGTCTACAAAGTCTCCTTCTGACTCACCAAGACACAGGTCAGTGGGTGCAGAATCCTGGTGCTGGCAGGAGTCTCCCCATGACTCCTCACTTCCAGGGCTCAGGGTCCATCAACAGCATCCAGTGATGACAGAAGCAATTAAGCACTGGCAGAGATCTCCATATGGCCTCTCCAGCTCCAGAGGTCTGGTTCCATCAGGATAAGACCACGTAGCTTCTTCAATTACTCCAGTTCCCGGGACGCTGCCATCTTGTCTTGTCCGTAGTTCAGTGTCTCAGAGACTGACTCCCAACAACTGGGGAGATGGCTTCTCATCTCCACATGGGAAATACTGTGAGATTTCCCAGAAGTCTCAGGAGAAAGTCATGCCCACACAGAGGCCTCATTGGCTACTCAATGGCTACCTCCAGATTAACAGGCTAGACTCCACCCCTACTTCTCAATCATGAAATTTACATAAGCACATGACTGCCACACTAATGAAACTTTCAGATCTACTGACCTGGTTGGCCTAATATAGTCCTCATGCTTCTGCTTGAAACTAATGCCAAATCAACTTAAAGAGAAATAACTGACTGACTTATGAAATAATGGTTATCAGCATTATGTAATGTGCTCCTTTAAAAAAGTCACCAGTGTGACAACAAATGTTCAACAATAACCTTTAAAGAACAGGAGAATATAATGGACTGGGAAAACATATTAATGGAAATGTAATAAACATAATTGAAATTCTCACACATTGAAAAAATATTGAAGAAATTTCACTGAACATTTTTTGTTGGAAATTGTTGAATGAGTACTTTAAATGTTGTGTAAATCTTCAGAAAGAGTTAAACTTTATTTAATTTAGGTTTTATAAATGCTAAATTGTGAAAATGTGATTCTTCATCTTCTCCCTAAGTTAATATTATGCAGGCGAGTTGGCATTTGATTCAGAAATTACTCAACTGATCATTTTTTAGCTAATACTTATTGCCTGCCTCTTCTCTGCCATGCAATAGTCTAAATGGTTCGGATACATTAATTCGTCTAATCCTTCCTTAGACCCGATAAGAACTATTTTGATTTCCATTTAGGCTTTTAGGAAACTGACACTCTGAAACATTAAGATTTTTGTCTGGGTCCATTTTAAGTGCTACATCAGGATTCAAACTCAGGCAGCTTCCGGTTCTACTAGCTGTCCTCATGACTATTATTCTAGAGCTGCCTCTGCCTCACTATTTAAATATTGGTTCACTGACTGAGAAGTACCATTGATTGACAGCAGTAATTATAGAGTAAAAGAATGAGCACGCTCTCCTTGTCCAGGACCACAGAAGCACAATGTGCCAGAGTGACCCTGGCTAAGTGTGGAGAATCATAAGCGAACATGAAGTTTTGAGACACTCATCACATCCACATGAGAACAATCGTCTCATTTGCAGTTTCACTGAAAAGGCACAGTGGCGGCACCCAGGTCAGACACAGCTTCACAGAAGAGAAGATATTTCACTAGAAGGAGAGGTTGACTGGGTCTGCTTATTTATACTCTGTCTGGTAGATGATATCCTTAAGGCAAAGACATTATGACGAGGGCATGTGATGCATTTTGTGTTTGGGGAATCTGGGAGATTTCTCCGAAGTAGTTGCATAACCAGGCTGTAATTTATGAGAGAAGTCAGGGATAGATAATTAGTTTGGGGAGTTATCTGTTTATACATAGTGGTTGAAGGCAAGCACAAGGGCATGCTTACTCCAAAAGAACAAGTGGAGGCCGAAGAGGTCACAACACCAGTATATAATGAGCTACTGCTCAAACCTGGAATCGCCTCAGAAATCAGCCTTCTGAGTTCAACCCAAATTTGCTAAGTTGAAATCTCCAGAATTGGAATTCCTGCCTCCATATTGTCTAAGACTTACTAATTTCATTATATATAGATTCATCTTGAAGACATGGGTGTAGGAATTTCAAGGGAGGAGAATCCAACTCCACATCTGCCCGAGGATGATTCCTTTGAGGAGGCAGAGGCAGACATGCACTCACCCTCCATCTGCCGTGACCCTCTTCTGATACCCACTGCCCCTCCCACAGCTGTGTCCCCTCTGCATGAAGACAGACAGACTCCAGGGTGAGCTCCTTGCCAGGCCTCCATTCTGTTTCTGAATCCCAGTAGCACGCTCTTGCCTCCACATCAGTCCACCTCTCCTTTCCCTGCATTTACGAATGCAAAGTCTAATCACCCTTTGCCTCTCTATTCCTATTACTTACTTAACAGGTTCTTTGAAATCAATACCATAAAGATGTCTTGCTCATACTGAGAAAAAGGGTAAAGAATGATCTTGAAACATTGGAGTATGAACATGTATACAGCCCCAAGCCCTACTGCCATTGAGTCAAATCTGACTCAGAGCAACTCTTGAGAGGCCTGTAGACCTGCTCTGCCAAGTTCTGAGACAGCAAATGCTTACAAAGGCAGGCAGCCTCATTTTTCTGCTTCAGAGCTGCTAGTGTGCTCACACTACTGATCTTGCAGTGAGAAACCCAAACATACCACTATGCCAGCAGGAAGCCTGTAATATATAGACATACGCACCAATGAATGTAAGTACATTAATGATTATACCTATGACCACATAATCATACATTTATTTACATAATTTATAGATACATGCATTCATATATAATCATAAATGTTTGTATCAGGGTCTACAAGGATGGTTCTCACCTTTAAAATGAATTAGGCCGGGGGTGGGGACACTCATGATGCTTTTGGCCGCCCATGAGGGACCCCGTGTGCACTGTTATTTGGTCACATGTCAGATCTGGAAACAGGAAGTCTATACCTAATCCCAGACACTAATGAGTTCATGGCTGTGCGTAGTTATTTGTTGATGGTGCCTTGTGCCCAAGATTTCAGAGACACGCCTCCAAGGTGATCTCTCTCAGGCCCTTCAGACAAGGGGGTTGAGTATCAGGGTCACTGGCTTTCTTAGCAGTAGTGAGTTGAGTCCATTTGATCTTCAGCAGTTTTCATTGCCTTTGAAATCTCATTCAGTTGAATCTAATAATAGATAAATAATTCATGAGGTCTGGGAAATGAAAGGAAAAGAAAATAAAGAATTATCTTCACCCAGATATATAACTCAGGCCTGCTCCCAGCCTTTTGGTTTCTGCAGACCGACCTGCTTCTAGAGGGGGCTTGTGGAACCAACGAACGATAAGTTTTCTCTTTCTGGACTTTGAAGACGCTCCAGTCACGGAGCTTCTGTGAAACTGAAGATGAGCAAATGGTTCCAGCCTTCTCAGTGCTAGTCTACTGATTTTACCACCAGTTACTGCTAAGCACCTATTTCCTTAAATATAAAGCTTAGCACTGGGCTGAGTCCCGGTGGCATAAGTGGTTGAGTGCAGAACTGTGGCCTGCGGGCTTGGTGGTTCAAATCCAGCGGCAGCTCTCAGGAGCAGCACTGGGTAGCGCCCATGACCACCAGAGGCAGTGATGCCCACAAACAAAACAAAACAAACAGACAAACAAACAAAAGCTTAGCACCTTTGTGAACATAATTGATTTAGGCAAATATCATTAATAGATATCAAAGAAATTGGGTGGGCCTCAGTGGGTATTGAAACAATCAAAGAAGTTTGATCAAGGGAGTCACATGGCACTAATTGACCCGCATCCATAGATCACTTGCTAGTTGGAAGTGCGAAAAACCAAGCTATATGGTCGTCTCTCTTGGCAACTTAGCTACTTAATAACCTGTGCATCACTAATAGGACACACAGAAATCTAGTGATGTTACAGGAAGTGCCCAGCATTTACCCATTTAAATATAGCATTTACCCACTTAAATAGTGCCCCAACTGTTCAAACTAAATTTATTTAAACCCCTATGTGTACATTTCAGTCCATAAGAAATAAAATACCAATATAATGGATACGGGGGAGGGGGGAGCAATACAAAAGGTGATAAACTCCACAAAACAACTGTCCATTCTTTGCTAGAAGTCAGAGATAGAGGTTTGATATCATTGGGAAGGTGTTTTAGGTGGAAACTATTAAGGCATACATAGCCATCAATTGCATGCATGAACCCCGATTAAATGCTATCTATCTATGCAAACCAATTCTAAAAGATAATTTTGAAAACCAGGGAAGGCTTTGGTAAGAATTAAATGACATTCCCACCAAGGCACCTTATATGCAGTGATCACTTGTGTGCTGGTAACAGCTTGCATGGTGCTATGATGCTGAGCAAGTTTCAGCAGCATCTCCACTCGAAGACTACAAAGAAATGATTGGATGTCTATGCCTCAAAATTCACCCATCAACATCTATGCTCTCTTTACAGGAACTGCTGTGAGCCATAGCAATTCGTTGTAGTATGTTGCCATGAGTTTGCAGTCAGCTTTCTGGGAGGTAACAGCAGCAAGAATCATTTCTATTTTCTTAGTGTAATTATTCCTAAGGATTAGGCAGGAAAATATCTAGGACTTGGAACCCCAGCTTTAGATTTATTCACATCTCCATTATTGCTTTTAAAGATAATACCCTTTAGTGGTAGAATACCTTGTTGTCTGTAATTTACTTGAAAGTAGTTTTAAGTAAATTAGTTCATGAAGGTATATGTGCATGCTACAAGTATTTCTTCATCTGAAACTCCATTTGGAGAGCAACAGCATGCAAATATGCCCCATTCCCACCAACTCCCCATGTGGTCACAGTCGGAAAGCCAGAATTGATAAATATGCTTAGAAGCATGGTAGTAGAATTTAGTAGCCATTCTCAAAATCTTGATGATGGGCATATGAAAATTAATTTTACTCTCTACTACTTCCTTTATGTTTAAAAAGACTCTATTTTTTTAAGTTGCCCACCAAGATTGTATTGGCGTCATGGGTGTTTTTCTTTTATCCAACTTTATTCTACATGATTATGTAAGGGACACTATACTACTACATATCAGAGAACAGACTGTAAGGAAAGAACAAGGAGAGGGTCCTTCCAAGTGCAGTATCACATGATGGAGATAGACGGCTCTGCAGGGTCACCAACCTCACATGCCAAGAAGGACAAAACTCACAGAAGCTACATTTGAACCCTGATTGGAGTATGAGCTGCAAAATTCAAAACAGAAAACTTAATAATTGAACTCATCATTCACTAGTACAATTGGTTTTCATTGACCGGAAGGTTTCATACCTTGCTAAAGAGGTGTGCGACTAAACAAATGAATCAAAGCAGGAAGGGCAGAAGCTGTTTTTGAAGAAGTATGTGTAGCCTTCAAGGATTCTGTGCAATTAGATTCAACTCAGATCCCATTGGGTTATTGAATATGTACTCTATGCTCATTCTTTATTAGGAGCCATGGTGCCCCTTTATTTTGCGGAGCAGATGGGTACCATTAAAAGGACACGTGCTAGCTAAATTCACATGTTGACCCAGCTTTCCACCCCACTTAGAGAATTAGGGATGAATTCATATCTCCCCATCAAACTTCTCATTTACACAGTAATGGACACAGATTGGTGAAATGTACAAGAAGGACAGAAAGGTAAGAGGACAATGAAAAATCTATCAGCCCAGTGCACTAACGATGCATATAATCTGTCCTACGAGATTTCATATGTGCCCTATAAGAGATGGGATCAAAGAAAGTTTGGAGGAATGGGAATCCTTAGGGTGCCTTTTCCTGCCGAAAAAGGCAACTTTGACTGCTATCAAGGATTTTTGTGAGAGGATGCCCCCTGCTGTTTAACACTAAGTCAATGAGAAGAAAGAAGTAGTCTCGTGTTCATGGCGCAGACTGATGCTGGCCCTGTGGATGTTTGGGAAGTGGCTGTTTGACGTAAAGATACAAAACCTCTGAAGGTCCGAGAACTCAAATAGCCTACATGGAGACATTGTTGTTAGCTGCCCTGGCATTGAATCAACCCTAGACTCATGGTGGTGACCTCACACAAAACCATTGCGATATAGGTACTCATATCGGCTGGAGAACTTGGAGCATTGAAGGTTAAGAGACAGAGATGAATGGAGAGGGAGTCATGAGGATCGGAAATCTGAGGCAGGAAGAATAAAAAGAAGAGATACCTGACTGAACCTGCTTTTTGTGGACAGCTCATTCAGAATGGGGTTTGGTATTCAAAGAGAAAAATAGACTTCTTTGAGGTTGGCCTTGGAATAAGGGTCTGGACTTGTAGTATGTACTAAATTTGACTAGAAAGAAGGGACACTTAATGGTTAATATTTCATCTTAGTAGCATGCCTGGCACAGGTAACAAGGAGAGCATTCTTGCTTTAGCAAGTCTCTACCTTCCGACTTCCTGATTCTCTGTGGGAACAGAGGAGACCTGCTAACCCACAATGAATTGCAGTGAATTGGATTGGATTAACTCATTGACTCAACCGCTTAACTCCTGATATGCCTCAGAATCCTCATCTATATAATAGGGATGATGACCATGACTTGTTAGAAAGTTGCGATTATAAAATGAGAAAGCCTCTGTCAACTTTCTCTAAAAGTGCACTCAATGCACATTAACCATGACTGTTATCACAGGTGAACGCACAGTTGAGGTATCTGTCAGGGTGAATCATGATATATGCTAGTGGCTAATGGAAAATAGTTATTTTCTTTTCTAGGAAGGGCTAGTGGGGATGATAAAAATAAAAACAGACAGGTATTTTTTTCTTTGTTTACAAGCATGATTTAGCTGATGAAATTAAATGTCTCTTCTGATGTATTTCTTTGGTGGTTAACCTCAAAGTGAACTGTAAAATCTCATCTAAATTTAACTGAAAAGCAGAATTCTGTTTGGACTGTTTGGATGATTGTGTATTAACCCCTGAGTTGATGCTGTTGATGTTAAGACAGATTCCATAATTAAGGTTAATTTTCCCATCATTCAAATATATTTAACATCAGGAGAGATCCTTTCCCTTCACAACAAAATGAATAAAATCCAATCATGTGTATAAAAAGTATTTTGGTTTAAAATTCACAATGGCCCCAATGCATAGGGACATTTTTCTATGGACCACATTCATCTCCTAAAAATGTGTCTCAGCACATTGGTGATAACACACCACAGAGATTAGGAAGAGCACCCCAACATGGACTAGTTAGAAGAATCCAGCAACTGTAAAGGCAAATAAAGTTCGGTTGCATATAATGTGGAATATGGATTTTTTATCCAGTGGCATCATGAACCCCCAGCAGCAGCATTGTCTTCACAATGACTGTCAGGTGACATTCTTTCAAGGGAATCTCATTAACTATCTGGTGACTTTAGAGCAATTACTGTCTCATCAGCAGTCGAAGATTAAAGAAACCTATGAAGCTTTGTATCCAGCAATGAGCCGACAAAAGATCAAAGGAATAATTCATAAAGTATTGAATACGATGGAAAATAATGGCTTCAAACTTTTTCACCTTCCCAGAATACCTGGCATGAGTCGCGCTCAGATGATTTCTTTCCCTGCCTGGTGTCCTCTCCTCAGAGCGTCGTCTCACTCCGTCCTGGACACATCCCTACCATAACACTGCAATGATGGGGAAACGTGCCATTTCAGGCTCCACCCTCAGCAATCTCCGTCAGGTCATTGTTCTTAGATGATCTGGGCTTTGTAATAAACTCGCTGAGTTATGCCGAGCACCTTATTAAGACTTTCTGTGTCTCCATTGTGTTATCTGCAAAATGGAAAGAACAATGCCGATGTCCAAGGATATCATAGATATGAAATGAGGTTATGCTAAGCAGCCTGTCTCTGTCCTCCATCGGACGTGTAACAATGACATATAACAATAGATTAACATCTATTGCGCTATGAGGAGGGAAAGGAAAGGGTAGAACAAGACCAAATCATAGAGGTTATTTTTCAGTGTACTTCAACAGTTCTTTGAGAGGTTTATCTGTTGCTAAACTCCCTGCCACTCAACAACAGGTATAAGAGTTCAGGGACAGCACTATCAATATTAATGTTTCATTTAATCTTTCAGCACAGTGAATTCATCTAACAGAGTTCCATTTTTTGCAGTTGTTTTCACCTGTACTTGGGAGACTCAAGTCTTTCTTGCTGTGGGAATGTCTGCCCTAAATTGTGCTGAATTCTGGTCACACATGGGTGTCTAGGTAGCTGGAGAAAGTAGTCAACAGTCCTGGGGCTCATGGCAACACCCACACAGAGGTTTGAACGGGCTGGATTGGATTTGAACTCCACACTGAAAATGTGCGTCTCCACCCCACTTATACTGAAACAGAATCTGTATTTTCATGTCAAATCTCAGGTGACTCTTCTTCGTGACTAAGATTTCTTCTATGCCTCCAGTTGGTTTTCCCACATAAATCAAAACGTATACAGATTCTCAAGTGATTCTTCCGTGTAGATTATCTAAAAATCTCAACAACAGGTCCATTTTGAAGGGAGCCCTTTAAAGTCCTGCACAGACTTGCCTGGAAACGTGGAGGCTAAGACAAGAACAGTCCCTGCAAAGAGAAGCGCTTACTTTATCAGTTAGGATCCTGAGTTGATGCCTGGCTCCCCTCAAGTTCACAGGCATGCTGAAGTTCTCAGGTACAAAGCACAAATCAGGACACAGGCCTGGGGCGCTACTTTTCTGAGAAAGTTAATTTTGTGAAACATGGATTTTAAAAAGGAGAACTAGTTCTGCGAAAATCAACTTGGGAGGTTAAGGTACATATAAAAAAGAAAGTCACTTGGAATATAGTTCAGTGCCATCTAGCAGAATAGAAGCAAGCTTTTAGAGTTTCAGAAAGGGGTGCTTCTATAGCCTTTACATCAGAGGTCCTCAAACTATGGCCCATGGGCCACATGCGGCCCGCCGAGGAGATGTATCTGTCCCACCAGGTGTTTTTGCTGCCACTCCCTTCCTGCTTGGCAATTGACTCCTTCCTGGCCTGCAGTAAATTTGTTCATAGTTTTTTTTTTTTTTTAGTTTTTTTAAAAATTTTAGTCCAGCCCTTTCATGATCTAAGGGATAGTGAACTGGTCCCCTGTTTAAAAAGTTTGAAGACCCCTGCATGGTACTACACACAAGCAAGTCCCACGCCTAAAGGCAGTCAGCAGCATTTTGAAGAGGGAGACAATGCCTGGGCTCAAAGTCCTATGGTCTGAGAAGAGGTAGTTAGGGTCACTTCGCATTGTCGGTCCCGATCATGGAGTCCCACCCCTCTATAACCCCCACATACCCCAGAATCAACTGCATCATAAACGATTATGCTGCATTAGTAAGCCTCATGGGTTTTGAGGACTTTATTCTAATAATGGCCCTAATCAGAGGTTGTGCTGAAACCATCGTGCATGTGGCCATAACTCAGAATTTCTACTGCCCACAGTTCAACTGCCACTGTAACCTTGCTCGCCAATGCATGGATCATACCCTCTGAGGGCTCTTTTCCTAGAAGTTAAACTTAGAGATCAATTCCAAAAACATATGTTAATTTTGATGGACAAAAGAAAAATAAGCCAAATTCTAAATTTGGAGTGAAAGTCCCAACTCCAAACTCACTGTCATCAAATAAATTTTGAGTCATAGTGAAACTGAGACATCAGGCGGAACTGCCCCTAGTAGCCTAACACATAACCACTAAGCATCCAGGGCTCCCAGCGAACAATAAAAGACGCTCATCATTCACTGTGCCTAGTGACTTGAAGTTAGGTCAGCTAAAACAGTCCCAACCACTCATTACCTTGTAGTTACTATGTCCAAAATGACTTTCTATTGTTTCAGAAAAGATGATCATGTTCAATTTTATAATTTCACATGATTGTCCCACATTGATTACTCAAAAATAACTTATTGAAGAGATCTTTGTTCCAGACATTCTTCTTTGATACATATAGAAATACCCTTTTAAATCTTCTTATTCACCATGAAGCAGGGATTTTGTTAAGGACCAAGTTCTCTGATCCTTGCATTTCAGAGTTACACAATGGATGCATCTCTAGCCATTATATGGTACTAACTGCAAATGAATCCCCTGGTCCTTGTCTTTTTCTTCTAATATTTTATATTGAAATTTATCGTATTGACATATTGACATATTCTTGTTGTTCTTGTCTATACTCTAGCACTAAGGACATCTAGGTGTTTCACTACAGTAGGGCAGAAACCACAGAATGTTCAGCCCTGATCATGAAATATAAGTTCTTTTCTCTCTCACTCTCCTTTCCCTGCTCTTGCAAATTTTCATGTTTTTACTATTCAACATTATTTGAAATACTGCAGTGAAACCTAATGATTCTGCAAAATGATAGCGAAACGCCTTGAGCATTTGACCTCCTGTTAGACACTGCTCTTGTAAGAAGTTTGGTTAACTCGTCAGGTGTCGCATATTATCTGCTCATGGGGGTGAATGGGAGCGTGCCAAAGGTGCCAAACAAGCAGCAGAGTCACCCTCAGGGTCACAGGGGTGAGTCATACTAGGTGGCCCAGAATCCTCAGGGAATCTAGGGAAGGATTTCCCTCATGCTAGTGGGTAGTTTTGCATGGAGGCATCAAAGTAACAGCAGTACTGCTGGTTCTGTTCAAGGGTTAAGCAGTCCTGCGGTCCCTCCTTTTGAGAAAAAAAGTTGATCTGAATGATACTGAACTTCCCAAATATTATTTGTCTAAAGAAGAGGTTCCAGATCGAAATGTCAGGGCTATTACATGAGAGCTAAGAGAAAGGAGGTTAAAAAACACTAAATTGTATGATTATAAAGTTGGCAAAAGAATGTCTCTGTGATGAAGATAAGACGCTATTAAGTTCAAAAAGCATAGCAAGAAATGTGAGTACTTTGTTTAAGTAAGATAAGTCTCTTTTCAGCTTCATAACAGGAAGATGGCAAAGCATTAGTTTGTAGACAGAGACTGGAAGCTTCCATATTTCTTTTTTAAACCTGAAAGCCAGTCATTCGCAACTAATTGGGAGCTGCAGAGACCTGTGGAGATCATGAACCTTTCTTGGATAGGCAAGTGCCTGTTCAAAATGTAAAAGTCAGAGGGCTGAGCTCCGCTGGCATAGTGGTTATGTGTGGGACTGTGCCCACAGGGTTGACGGTTCAAATCCAGCAGCAGCTCTCCAGGAGCAAGGCTGGGCTTCCTACTCCGACCAGGGCAGTGATGCTACACACACACACAAAATGTAAAAGTCAGATGGCTATGCAAAGTTGCATACAATGAGGTCCACGAATCTTTGCTCTGGGTGAAAGAGAAAAATCTATGTCAAATCATTAGGGCCAGGAGCAGTCAAGAAGTCAAGTACCATCCTCACATAGCTGCATGCTAATCATGGATGACATGTAAGGAGAACACTCATCAAAGCATACCTAAGTATCATATCTGGGTTTCTTTTTTGCATATCTCTGCTTCAGCCTCGTTTCTAAACATATCATTGGTCCTTGTTATTCAAGATAGTTATAAAGTCATCCAACACACCAAATGAGTGAATAATTGAGCCGTTGTACCTCGGGGAACTACAGAGTTATATTCCTGCAAACCTTTGGTCACATTTTCATCAAAAGACCAATGCATAACCTTGTTTTGGGGTGTATTTTGCAAAAACACATCCTAGAACTCATAGCCAACATCAAGTTAACACATGCTTAGGGAGCTTGTCTAGCACCTGTACCATCACAGCTCTCTTACACGTAGAGACACTAAAGAGAAGTTTCACCAGTGTGCTTACAGTATGAGAGCTGAAACAAGAAGTCAGACCATCGCTTTATTCACCTCAATGGAGAATATGAGTGGGCTTTTTTCCATCTGTGTACATGTTCATAAATAATCCCAAAAGTGCAAGACTATTTTCATACTTACCAGTCTGTTGGTAAATTCACTAATACAGAATCCCTGAATAAAGATGATCAATTCAATATCTCTTCAAGTTCCCCATCTCTGTTCTTCTCAGAAGGAGCCCTGAGGGGTGCAGTGAAAAAAGCCCTTCATAGTTAACTTGTGTGTTGACAGTTCTACAGAAGCAAACTGTGGCCAGCTGCTTCCATAAAGACTTGGAACTTTGAAAATCCTACCCGGCAGTTATACAGCGCCTTATACAGGGTCACTTTGACTCCGCATAGTCCCAGCAGCGATGGGTTTGGGGTTTAGGTCCTGTAACATATCCAGTAGAGTCTATCTTATTTCTTCTTCTCTCTTTCCTCTTATCTCTAGTATTTCTTTTTTAAAATAAATACTGACTGATCTACTGAACTAATAATAAATATAATAGTAGTGGAGACACAATTTTACAGGATCTCATGTGACACAACCCTATGCTGTAGATAATATCACTAGAGGTATTTTGTATAGAAGATGCAAACTCAAAATATAAGAAAATGTGCCTGTGATTTACTTATGTGATCAGCTTGGACTACTTGGAAGTTCTCAAAGCCCTCTTTCCTCAGTTAGATTTGGTCCCAGATGAAGCCGAACAGGTTTGAGAGGTTAAAGTAAGGGTTATCATCCGGTTTTCAGAGGTGGGAGAGAGAAGTGGAATTTCCACTGGGTTCTCGTCTGTATTTACTCTTCCTTGACCCATGTGCAATTCTTTCCTGATCCTAGACCTGCTGGACACCAAATCTGGACCATCAACAATTGCTTCACTTCTTCTCTGAACACACACTTTTCTTATGTGAAGTTTAATTCCTGTAACAGATTATTACTATGTCATTTGCCATTCTATTTCTATGTTTGAACTCTCATTGGTACATGATCCACAGCTAGCCAGTTGACAGGTTTTGCTTTTAGACTACACAAAGTTGTGATTTTTCACCATGATGCCACGATTGTGCTAAGAGATCCCATTTGTTCTGTTATTACTCACCTAGATTATGTATCTTCATGCTTAAAAAAAATTTTTTTTTGTTCTGCATTTGAAGTCTGAGGAGCATGTTCTTGGGACAAGTCAGACAATTGCACAATCCATTTTATGAAGTCTATATTTTACATCCCAGTTTGATGAGTAGCACCTGGAGTGTCCAAAGTGTAAGAGTTAACCATCTAAAATATAACAATTAGTCTCGTCTCATCAAGAGTCAAAGGGAAATAAAGACTCCGTGAAGAAACTGATCAAAAAAACCACAAACTCCTGGAGTCAGAAGATGGAGATGTTGGCCAACCACCATTCAACAACCATTCTGATGAGGGCTAAGCAAATGGATTCTGATAGAAGAGGAGGAGACATGTGGGAAGGGAATCAAATTCTTCAAAAGCTTGGACTTCCGGGATTAGTGGAGAATAATAGACTCCCTTAGATTATTATCCAGAGATACCCAATAATCCTTGAACTAAAACTACCACAGAAGACAGACTTAACTTCAAGTGAAATAACAACTTGGCTTATAAAATAAAGGTATTCACAGTGACTAGTACTCATCTTTTTATAATCATCTATGTGTGAACAAATGGTCAACATTTACCCTGAGGCAGTGGTTGGAAAATTGTTTCTTGTGAGCCATATGAGGCTCTTTCTGTGGGAACATATGGCTCTGAAGTAACATTGAAGACATTTGTTTGGAAAAACACATTTAAATTTACTGAGTGATTCTAAAGTTATTAGGAGAGACAGGATTGGCTCTTTGGTCTTGAGAGTTTGCTTAGTTTGCCCTAAGGCAAAGATGAAAAAATAGGGGAGATAGATACCAGGTTACTGAAAGTGATACATCCAGAAAGGAATTGATGAGAATGTTAACACGTTTTGAAAAATCTAATGTCTCTGGACCTAGTGCGCTGTTTACTAACTAAATATTAAATATTTTTATTAAATTAAATATTATTTTTAAATGTGAAACATCAGGGAATGCGTGAAGGGTAATTACTGGGTGATTATTAGTAGCTTCTTGAATACAAAGCTAATGCTTTGAAAAATAACCCCCCACATAATTTAAAATGAAAATGTAAAAATGATTTTGATTAAATAAAATGTACCCCCCAAAAGGTGAGGTTCTTAAAATTAGCACCCTTAACCTAAACAATAAGGTGTTACCCATAATAGTAGAAAATCATTGTTCATAAAAAGAAAAACAAAAGCTCTCCTCATGAAAGAATTTTCTAAAAGACCAACACACAGGTAACTAGAAACATTTTATAAACTTTGATTAAAGTGGTGTGGAATCCTGGAATTAGAAATTTGTCCTGAATTGTTAATAATGATCAATCCAACAGAATGTTTAATTCTGTTGATTTTTTTGAGTAATTAAAATTACTCTATTGTATTTCTATTTTGTATTTCAGTTTTGTCCTATTTTTTAAGATTTCTTTGTTCTGCTTGGTTTTGGTTTAGCTTAATCTTCCTTCTTTCTGCTAGTTTCTTTATTATAGCAAGTTCTTGACGAGATCTTCTTTCTTTGTTGCTATAAATATTTACAGCCATCATTTTCCCTCCCAGCATTATTTTTATTACTTACAATATTTTTATGCTCTTTGTTCCTTCTGCTCTATTGATTAAACTCAGAATAATTTCTCTTTGCCTTTGCAACTTCTTTTTCAGCCCACTGGTAATTAAAGAATTTGCTACTTCACTTTCAGGAAAAAAATTCTCAAATTTTTTTTGTTATTGACTTCTAATTTTGTTCTTTCTTGGGCAGAGGATATATTGTATATGATTTTAGTCCTTTTAAATCTATTGAGAATGCTTTGGTAGCTTGATAGATGTAGAATAAACTTTGTGCATTAGGGAGTGATTTATTTCCTGGTTATTGGGGTCAGCGTTAATAAATAATGGACGTGGGTTTCTCACAGAGGCATTCCAGCAAGAGAAGGATGGAGATGCATCAAATCAATGAGAAAAAAGTACAATTCTTCCCTTTTGGCTTCTAGAGGTCTCTTACACATCCCAATTATGTATGTATGTGTGTGTGTGTGTGTGTGTGTATCATCTATCTCTCTGTCTATCTGATTTATTCAAATACTCACTAAAACTCACTGCCTTTGAGTCAATGCTGACTCACCTGACCCCCCTGTGGCTTTGAGAATGTAATTGTTTATGGGAATAGACAACCCAGTCTGTCCCCCATGGAGCTGGTCGTGTTTTGGAACTACCATCCATGCAGATTGCAGCCCAACGTGTGACCACTCCACCACCAAGACACCTCAAAATTCAAATATAAGCATATATGTTATTTTCACTGTCTGCTACTTACGATGAACCATGCCTTTGTTCCACTCTTTCTGTGTCCAATTTCTTGGCCCATCCCCTCAGAGATTGTACAGCGGATTGTTTTTCTCACTTTTAGACTAATTTCTGAAAATAAGCCCATGTGATTATTTTCTTCCACTAAAATGCCATTTTATCATATTTAGAAACATTGCACGTAATGCTAAGAGCAGGCATCATCTTGAGAAGCACCGTGCCTGCCACTCTTTGATCCTCTGTGCATGTTGCCTTTGAGGGTAATTACCTAATGGGGACCCAAAGGTATGAAATAATGATTAGAAATGATTATTCCCATCACAGAACACTTCATTACATGATCCCTGGCGTATTGACAGTTGCTTGTGAATGCTAGAGATGCCTTTCCCTAAATGGGGTAATGATATGAGCGCACAGAATACTCTTTGTACTTCGGATCCAGAAGAGCAAATTGCAAACTGGAAAGAAACCAAGTATAATGAAGGAAAGAGAAGTGCAGTCCTCAGACATAGGATGTGATCCTAAAGTAATGCATTATTGCAAACAAACAACAAACAGACAAAACCCCCAAAGAGTTGCTCTCAAGTCAATTTGGACTAATGGTGACTTCATGTTTGCCAAGACTGTCCACCATAAGTTTATCAATGGATGCTTTTCCAAAGTAGTTCACCTTGTACTCTTTTACCAAGGCATCTCTGAGTGGGCTCAAATCTCCAAGCTTTAGGTTAACAGCGAAGTGTAGTTAACTCTTTGCATCACCCAGGGACGCATTAGTAAACTAAACATAGGTTATTTGGAAAAGCTGATGTGGTTTTAAATGATCATTTACTAGCATAATGTCTTTGGCTATGTTCCTTAATCTGTATGAGTGTGTGAAATGGGCATAATAATGATAACCACTGGAGTCATTTGTTGAAATAATTAGCACAATTACAGTCTAGTGCATAGTAGGTTTCTTAACAATTAGTAGACATTATTCTACTAGATAATGAAACTGACTTAGAGTCCCTGGGCTTCTCCCAAGACACCATCTTGCTTTCTCACCTCACCAGTTATCAAGTGGGTCTGAAGCAAAAGCTACCAGGGCGTGATTGTTGGGCAATTTTCCTGCCCAATTAGAGATGAACCAAAGGACTAGAATGCTGAAGTGACCAGAAATACAGAAGCTCTTTGTTACAGAGGAAAACAAAATCTCAGAGAGAACAAAGAACATGAACTCTAACTGGTGCAATAGCCTTCAACAATTCTGATAGACTTTTGTGCTTGACCAGTAATTACATTAGTAAATAACAACCTTCTCCTTGTGCTTTGATCTTCTCATGATTTCAAAGATGTCTTCATTCAAAAATAAACTTCAGATATTTATTTATTTATTTATTTTTGGTATCACTGCCCTCAGGTGGTGGGTGTAGGAGGCCCAGCCTTTGCTCCATGGAGCTGGAATTGAACCTTCATCCCAGTGGGCCGTAGTCCCGTGCACAACCACTACGTCACCGGGGCTCAGCCTCAGAGATTTATTTGACACATTCCTATGAATTGGTAATAAATTCAGTTAAAGTTCAATCTCAAAGCTCTTCTTTAAGCATTTGATCAGAATTTATGTGGAAACATTTGCTGTTAAAACTGCTGGAGATTTAGATCTCCAGTAAGAATGAGTAATACTTTACAAATCAGGATGTATGACCAATCCCTTGCTTCCATGTTGATAGATTTTGCCTCCCAAATCTAACCTTTTTTTTATGTATGGCCACTTGCTGGAGTGTAAGCACTGTGTAGATTGGAGAAGGACTGGTGACAAGACTTGGCACCCTTGGCAAATCATAGATGACACAAAAGACAGACACAATGTCTTGTCACCTAGAGATTACTCAGCTTTTGGTTCTTTTGCTTCTTATAGATTACCCATCTCTCCCATTATTTCCCTTTTTCCTAATTTATTTTTGAAATATCATTACCAATAAACATAGCGTATGATGAGGTGGAGGTCTGAGTCTGGAACAATACCGGTGTCATAGGGAAAGTTTGGAAACTTTAACTGGAAACCAGTTAATCACTCTATAATTATTAAAAATTTTGGCCATTGGAGTGGACCTAGAAGAACCCTAGTGGGTTATGTGTTGGGCTGCTAGCTATAAGGTCAGAGGTTGAAAACACTAGCGCTTTGCAGGAGTAGAAAGAGACTTTCTACACCGTTAAAGAGTTACAGTCTTGAAAACCCACAGGAGCTACCCTGTCTTGTAGGGTCTCCATGAGGTAGAATAGGCTCAATGTCGATGAGTTTGGTCTTTGGAATTTTTGAAAAGTCCTGTGGAAGACAAGCCTAGCAACATGCTTCTGAACAGTCATAGCTTTAAAAGTTTCTGGAACTTAGGTCCCTCGATGTCAAATGGCTTGGTGTTTTGTTTTTTTTTTAATCCCTGAACTAAGACTTACTTTGTGGATTAAGATATAAGTCAACATTGTGAAGAGCTAGAGAGTAAGGGAATGAGAAAATAAACAGAATGTAGTGAGTCTGTGGCTGAGCAAGATGGAAGGGCCCCACAGAGGCCCTCAGTTGGGAAAGGGCATGGATCATTATGAGACAGGTACAGAGACTGCGGTGCTGAAGTAGACAGTGATAGCAAATGGTGCCACATAGAAGATTGAACATGCACTCAAATCGAAATGAGGGTACAAAGCTAATATTTGAAATAGCTATTATTTGAATCGAAGTGTGATGGGGCATAATGGCATTTAGAGAATACGTCTAGATTAGAAATACGTGTTGGGAGTTTTTCATACAGAGGTAATATTAAAAGGCAAATGATGTTTGACTATATTTTTCAATAAAATGCAGATTAGAGAAGAACCTCAAGTACTCCAACAAAGGAGACTGAGAAGACAGGCCTGGTGAGACTGGAGGACAACCAGATAAAACTGCATGTTATAGAAATTAAGAGGAGGACAGACATATGCCCATTGAGTCTGCAACAAGGAGATCTTTGGAGACATCATGAGGAGTAACTTAATTTGAGGCTTTACTGAGAGTAATGAAAAATAAGTCACTTTTTATGTCATTGAAAGATGAATTAGGGATAAGGAAGGAGACACTAAATGTGTAGAGAAGCCTGAGGGGTATTTTTGTGAAGAGAAGTGGAGTATGGAGCTATATACTTTCATAGGATAGCCACTGCAGACATTAAATTGGATGTCTTAAAGTTGTTTTAGAATTCTATTTGTTTCTGTTCTCCAGTATATTTTTCTTTTACCAATGTGACTATCAATTATCTCTCCAGTACTCTCTTCTTCTCTGTTGAGTTCAATAGCTCTTCAAAATGGCCACAAAATAGCCCACAGAAAATACTTACAATTATGAAGTTTATTGGGTAAGTAACAGGTTACAATTCAGGATCAGAAATGCTCAGGATACAGTTCTTTGATTAGACCTGTATTTCCTCAGCCATACCCACAGAAATGCCTTGCTTCGGCCCTTAGTCCTTGACCTCTCAAGCTGCCAGCCCCTTGCCATTGCCTTGCTGTATCAAATATTACTGGGCTTTTTTAAGTGCTAAAATATATTCAATTGATCAAAGATAACCAGGAGTGGTATACCCTCCTCACTGTCAATTTTAGATCCCTTGCTATTCCCCTGTCCCTGTTGTTATGGATTTACTGCTTCTCTCCCTCCTCCTTCTCCTCCTCTCCTATGCCTCTCCGGGACCATCCTTTAAGTCCTCAGCATTTGTGATGGAGGGGTTTGCCTTCTACCAGACCCAGTTGCTCTTCTTGCAGTCAGGAATCCCGATTAGAGATATCTGACTGGGACGGCAGCTTTTATATCTTTAGACTTTCAGGGTGGCCCCCTTGTGAATATCCCTCAACCAGTTCAGATGTGCCAAGCACTGGGCCCTGAGTCAGAAGCCCCCAATTGGGATTCCTCGGTGATTTTGTGGCTTTGCCTCCATTGCTGGTCTGTTGCACTCCCCTCAATCCTCTGACTATGTAATATTTCCTCCACTTAACTATTATGGTCTTAATTTTATCACATTAATCTTGTTAGACCTCTGTATTTTCATTTGTATGCTTAAGATAGTCTGATGCATGAAATCCAAGATAGATAAACCCTTCAGAAACAGTAAAGGAAGTAACGATTCCTTGAGGGTGCAAGTAGAAAGTGAGGAGACAGGAGGAGCTGATAGCAATGATAACTCCAGGGAATGAGTAATAGAATTTAAGTGAATGGATACATTGTGGTGATATGGTGATATGGCAAATAATAATAAAATAATAAGTATAATAATAAGGCTTCCTGTGGGGGTGAGAATAAAGGGGAATAGTCTCAAAGAGTTCAAGAAGAAAGATAATGTTTTGAAACTGATGGTGGCAGCAATAGTATAATTATGCTTGATCTAATTGAATTATGGGTTGCTATAATATCTATAAGCTTCAAATAAAATGATTTTTTAAAAAAGAAAAGAAAGTAAGTAGGCAAGACAAGAAACAAATGTCTGTTGTTTTACACATTTTAGTGTGATTTGTTATGTATGTGCATTAATTTTTACATATATTAATTAAATTTATGTTAATTAATAAAAGGCAAGGCTATCAAAATTATGATAGTTTGTATAATGGAACACTCTACAAGGGCAAAAAACAGTAATATTGTTATTAGGGTTCCAAATAACACGTACACAGGTTCCTTCCAAATAAAACATGTTTAAATATGAAGTAAAGAAATAATATAAGGGCTGAGTCCCGGTGGCGTAATGGTTGTGCGTGGGACTGTGGCCCACTGGGATGGAGGTTCAATTCCAGCTCCTCAGAAACAAAGGCTGCGCCTCCTACTTCCACCACCAGAGGGCAGTGATGCCTAAAAAAACTAGAAAAAAAACCTAAAGAAATAATATAAAAAATACTCCAAGACACTACTCTGGTAGGAAGCTTCCTGCCATTTGGCATTTAAGCTCTAGAATTTTGAGTTGGCTCCCTAGAAAAGTTCATGGAAGCAAGAGACTCCTGCAGTAAGCTATTTACCCTCAGTTTTCTCATTCGGTGAACTGCAAAATCTATTGAACCAGATAGCATTTCTCCTGGCTCTGCAAATTTTGCTGCTACTGTTTCTCTGTCTGTCTCCTGGATCAAGGAGATCAGGTCTAGAGAATGCACTCCTTTCCTGCTCTTCTTTCTGGATGGTAACTGAGATCCCATTTTTACCTCGAGTGGCTCATTCCATCTTTACACTGTGTTTGAGCCCATTGTTGCATACACTGTGTTGCCAGCTCCTTGAGGATCTTCCTCATTTTCACTGACATTCTATTTTAATAAGCATGATGTCCTTTCCCAGAGACTGGTCTCTCCTGTAAGTAGGCCCAAATCATGTGAAGCAAGCCTAACCCTCCTTCCTTCTGAGGAGCATTTTGGCTGTACTTTTCTTCCAAGACAGACGTGTTTGACTTCTTGCAGTCCATGGCACTTTCAATATTCTTTATCAATACCATAATTCAAATGCATCGATTCTTTGTTCTTCCTTATCCATTATTCAACTTTCCATACATATGAGGCAATTGAAAATATCATAAGTTGAGTCATGCTCACCTCAGTCTCTAAAGTGACCTTTTGTTCTTCAACCCTTTAAAAGTCTTGTGCAGCACATTTGTCCAATGTAATATTGTTTGACTCCATGAATAATGATTTTGGAGCCACAGAATGAAATTCTTCCCAACTTTAATATATTTTTCTATTTATCTTGATATTGTCAATTGGACCATTTGTAAAGATTTTTGTTTTCTTTACATTGAGTTATAATTCATAGAGAAAGCTATGGTACTTGATCCTCATCAACAAGTATACAAAGTCCTGCTCATTTTTAGCAAACATGGTTGGGTTTGGGGTTGTTAATAAGTCTTCCTCCAATCCTAACACCACATTCTTCATACAGTCTTGTTTCTCTAACTTTTGCTCAGCAAAGATATGGAATAAATATGGCAAAAGAATACTTATACATCTTTATGTAGACCTTTCTTAATTTTAAACCTTCTCATATTCCCATGTTTTGTTCAAATGATTACCTCTTTGTCCATGTACAAGTTCTTCATGAGAACGATGAAATTCTGAAATTCTTCTCAATGTGATCCCTTGTTTATAATGATACACATTATCAAATGCTTTTTCACAATCAATGAAAAGTCAGTAAACTTCTTTCTGATAGTCTCTGCTGTCAGCCACTATCCATTTGAAGTCAGCAATAATATTCTTTGTATCATGTCCTCTTCTGAATCTGTCTTTAATTTCTAATAGCACCTTGCAATGCAATGTTGCAAGCATCATTGAATCATCTTCAGAAAATTCCATTTGCCTGTGATTTTAATATATAAATATAATATATATATATATATATATATACATACACACACATACATACGAGGGAGTTCATCCAAAGCTTCATCAGCTTGTTGAACATTTCTTTTGATGTTCCGTTTGTTTCTGGAGTCTCGTTTTTTGCTAAGACCTTAAGTGCCGCATAGACTTCTTCCCTTAATACCCTTATCCTTTGAGCATACTGCAATGTCTTGAAATATTTGAGTCTTTTTGGTATAGTGTATCTGTATATTGCTTCCATTATTTTTTATACTTCTTGAATTGTTCTATATTTTGCTCATAGAGGCCTCCATTATTGCAACTGGAGATTTGGATTTTCACTTCAGTTCCTCCACCTTGAGATATGCAGAGTGTTTCTTCCTTTTTTTGACTTACTAGTCCATCTCAATACACAATTCATTATAATACACTTCTCAAGCTGCTGCCCTTTGAAATGTTCTGCTTACCTGTTACATTTTACAATCCCTTTCACTTAATTTCACTACTCTTTATTCAGGAAAAAAATGTCAGGGTCCCTTCTGACATCTGTTTTATTGTTGGAAAATGGTGTTTGGAGTAAAGATATCATTGGTCTTTAAAAGTCTATCATGTGAATTCTATCTTTTTTCTATCACCAAGACCATGTTTTCCAAATACAATTCCTTTCTCCTTGTTTTCACTTGTCTTTTTGTTTCTAATTGTCGATGATTATCAATGTATCTTGATTGCATATATGATCAAATTTGACTGAAGATGTTGGTATAATTCTTCATTTTTTTTCATTACTAGCTTTTGTAGTTGGCAAGTAAATTTGAATAATAGTTGTAGAACTGGACTTCCTTGTATACACATACATATTATCCTATCAGAAACAGTATTGTATTTCAAGATAGTTCTTGGAATGTTGTTTTGATGGTAAATGTGTCAATATTTTCATTCCTTTTTAATTGTTCATCGCTGGCAGAGTAAACCATACAATTGTCTGATTAAAAATTAACATACCAGGTCACTTCAACTCATTGATACCTAAATATTGATCTTTATATCTTTAATCTCATTTTAAATGACATCCATTTTTTCTGGGAATATATGTGATATATTCCAAGTTCTAATTAGCAAAAAAATAATATATTAAGTACAAGTAACTCATCCCTCTGTTAAAGCAAAACTCATGTTCATTGTATAATTTCCAGAGAAATCCCACAACATCAAAGTAGAATGATTCCATGCTATCATTTTGTGTCCAATTGACTCCCTGATTCAATTCTTTGTCAGTCACACAGTTGGTGCTGGTGATTTGTATTAGGTTTGTTCTATAAAGTTGCTGCACTGCATACTTTACTGAGTAAACTTCTTTTAAAAAATTAAATAAAAATACATATTGTAAAGCAAAATAATGCATCCTATAATTTACTTACTAAATAAGAAACAGTTGCATTAGTGAGACACAAAGCTATAAAAATAGTGAAGGTATATGTAAAAACTCTTCCAGAACATTGAAGAGCAATATGCCTTTATGTCACAAATTACAAACTTTTACTTTCAATCTCTTTGCGAAAGTAAATCCTAAGTGGTCTGTCAGTCAGTGGCATCTTACAGGCAAGTTTTGCTTCTGACACACCATTAATAGAACATGCACCTTTGCTTTCTACTGGTGGGGAAGATAGAGTTGCACTCTGACTTTCTTTTGTGGCTGCACATTAGGTATGATAGTTTGTAAAGTTTAGCAATGATACTGGTGGCTAGAGGCAAGAATGAAGATAATTGGCTCACATTTACAGAGATTAAAACAGACGGTATTTGTTCATTTGGAAAGAGCCAGCATTAACAGGGCACAAACCGATCATCTTCTCAACCTATTAGCAAAGCCATAAATTATACCTCTCTGCATAGTTCATTTCAGCTTGGCCCAAAGTTGCAGAAATGATTATTTGAGTACTATTAATTAAATGGCCATTCCAGCAATCCAGTGAAATCTGTGTGGAGAAACCAGGTTGCAGTTCTTGTGTGGATTTTACTTAGGTTTTCTGATTCTTGATTCCATTCACGAAATGCCCAACTGTTAGTAGTAGTTTTTTTCTTGGAAACCAGACAAGTAATATAGTCAAGAAGCCACCATTTTTAATATAGATACTCAGCAGGGACCAGGGAACTTGCAAGCAAGGCATTAAGCCTACCAGTTAGAGACTTCACAACTTCTTTGAAATTCTTTTTGGTTACAGAAGAAGTAGCAAAACAATCTTAAACCTATCAGTTTACAGTCATAATATAAATAGAATTTATATTTTAGTTGATTAAATTTATAACTGTGGAATTAGAGCAGAGCTAAAGGGGAAAAGAACTCATTTATCATTCAAGTGGGGCACATCCAAGTGGAAAATGAGGAGCGGTGAATATTCATGACAAGAACAGGCAGAACCTGGGTCATTCCTGGTAGAAATGAGGATGTATTGCCACCTTGTAATGGTTTCTTATTTGAGAAGTGCATGAACTGTAGCATTGCCTGACATCGAAGAGAAGAAAGGGGTGCCCTGCCCTTTATGTGGATGGCAATATGTTTTCAGGATTTCCTTCCCAAGATCAACGTGAGTATAGTTTCCAATAGCTTCCTTTGAAAACTCATAACTGAGTTTTAGGAGTTCTGCTGTTTCTTCATCCTGCCTGCTCCGACATGCTCCCATCTTGTCTTGAATGAATATGTGGAAATGTGGTGGAAATGTCCCATTTCAGACCTGGCTAAAATACTTAACGATAAAGATGAGGTTTTGTATGCCAAGAAGAAAGTTCATGAAGTCAACTCCTGTTTGCCCTCTGAATACCACCCCTCTGCTAGCCTGGTAGGTTTTTTGGTCATTTGTAGCAAAGGTCCCTGTTTTGATTCTCCTGTTAGTTGCTTGCAAGCCACCTCTTCCTCATGGCGACCCTGTCAATAAGAGAGCAAAGTGCTTTCCATTCCTCTGCAGACATCATGATCTTTCTTATGTTTGAGCCTTTTTCCCCCTCACCATGATGTCCTTTTCTAACCATTGGTCTAGCTGATGTGTCCTGTGACTTAAAATAAAATGTTATGTGTGTACTCCCTGGCTATATTGATTTTCCGTATTTCTTACCTTGAGCTGCCTGAATCAACACACACACACACACACACACACTCTCACACTCCCAATCTAGGCTCATTCTATTCTCTCATCCAGCTCTTTGGGAGATTCTGAGCCAGCAACCATGAAGTTGGATTAGAAATAATTACTGTTGGTTGTAGTCCCTCTTCTTTCCTTTTGGAACTCTACTGCTTTAAGAAATATGCTTTGTTGCTACGATCTTGTGTATGTTTTGAGCCTTTGATAGTGAGATAAGCTTTTTTGGAAGTGATGGCATTGCTCCCTGGAGGAGAGAAAAGAAAAAAAAAAGCTAATCCCAGTGATGTCCGTGGACATTTAAAGGCACCATCAGCAATATAAAAATGTAGTCTGGATACAATTACTTCAGGTGCAACTTAAGAGTAGCATTCAACTATGCGACCAGGAAATGAGTCCTCAAGGGCTTGGCTGGTAGAGGAGTAGAGCGAGGACTAGAGCCTGGCTCAGCGCTGCAGCGAGTGAGATGTGGAAGCTGGGGCGCCCTTCCAACCCAGCTGTGTAAGAGAAGGTCTCATGGCCATTGCGCTCCCCTCCTCTGATGGTGCTGCCCATTCAGGGTGTAGAGAGCGGGAATGGGAGCATCCTCACAAGAAGGATGACCTGTTTCTGAGGCGAGGAGTGGCTCCTCCCATCCATTGAGTAGTTGTTCACGTGGGCCTGACTGCCATCTATTTCTGTCCAAGAAATGTAGGAAGCCTTTTCCTTGTTGGCACAGACCTCGTTTTAAAAGGTATTTTCAGCTTTGACCCCTGTGGCTTTCTAAGAGCGGCAAAATGTACCTCAGCAGCGTCTGTGGAAGAACATTAGCTTAATTCAGCTTTATAGAAAGCGGAGAGGGTCCTTGCTCTTAGTAGCACAAGGAAGCTGGGGGCTCTGAGTCGTGTGTGAGAGAATGGGAAGAGCTCTTGGAGGAAGAAGAACTGCTCTGTGTAGGGACATGCAGCTCCCCCACCCCACCATGCCCTCCATGCCCAGGCAGACTCAGCCTCTGCGCAGTGTGACTGTGCTTGACTGTGCTCCGCTCCACCTGACACTTCCATTCCACATTTGGTTCCTGCGCCTCATTTAAATATAGGTAAAGAGTGTCATCTTCTCTTCTGAAAGAAGCTTTGAATTGAGTCCTGACTGCCCTGACACCTACGGTGTCTCCTGGATTGTGGCAACTGAACTTATAAATAAAGTGGCTGGGTGTTTTGGACACACAGCCAGACCTTGAGCCTTTAGCCCAAAATAACCTCAGCAAGGATCCACCTCTAATTGTTGCTGGTTATTCTTCCCTCTGAGGAATCCTGGTGGTGTAGTGGTTACGTATTGGACTGCCATCCCTTGGTCGGCAGTTCAAAATCACCCGCAACTCTGAGGGAGAAAAACTGGGCGTTCTACTCCTGTCAGCTGTCTCAGAAACCCAGAGGGGGTCACCATGACTCAGCATTGACTTGATGGCACTGATTTTGGACTGAAGTCTTTTCTCTGAGCCTAGAACGATAATTACAGACTTACGTGAGCAGTGTGAACAGTATACTAAATCTTCATGAATACCTAACCGACTTTAGCTTACTAACTATTTTATATACTTTATATAGTTTTCTGAGCAGGAAAGTGAGTAGAAAGTAGAGGCAGTTGCGCTTTTCCCCTATAACTTCTGGTGGACTAAGTGTCTCTATCATGAATCCTCCAAAGCCTACCACAGCCCACTTCATTTCTCCTCCAAGCAGCCCAATAACCTGGGAAGTTTTTGCTACAAACTTGCCATCTTCAGAATTTTTCCAAATTGGTAAGTTGAAATGATTCAACTCTGGGAATGTCAGAAAGAGATGGATGATAGAAGTTGACAGGGATATTGAAAGAATATTTTCCATCAGAATTGACTCAATGACAAGTAATAGCAACAATTCATGAGGGTTTTCATCTCTCCACTCCTTCTGCAACATTTGTTATTTTCTGTCTTTAAAAACAAATAAAACAAGCCACTTTGCTACAGGTGCTACAGATACCCTTGTGCAATGTGATCTCTCCTCATTGTTCATATTTGCATCTCTAGGGTGATTTGCACTTGCTAGCATTTCTGTTGACATACATTAAAGATCTTATGTTCAGGGAGTCTCAGTCATCTATTTTGTCTTTTACTGTGAGTTTTTCATTATGTCTATGTCATGTATGAAAGGCCTTAAGTTTGTCCCTATATTTTTATTGAAGATCTTTACAGCTCTATGGTTTACATTAAGATTTTTAATCTATCCTGAGATCATTTTTGAACATGGAGTAAGGTGTGGGTCCTGTTTCATTCTTCTGCAAATGGAAAACCAATTTTACCAACAGGATTCATTGAAGAGATAATCTCTTCCTAATTTAGGCTATCTGTTCCCCTTAGACGTATTTTGGCCTTTTCTCAAAAATCAGTTGTTTATAGGTAGATGGGTAGATTTATTTGAGTTTTCTGTTCTGAACCATTTGGTCTATTTATTTCTCATTGTACTAGTACTAAGCTGTTTTGATTACTGTGGCAGTGTAGTGAGTTTTGAGGTTAGGAGAGAGCATGTAGCAATGCTTTTGGATTTACTCTCCTTTAACCTAGGAAGGGTACATGAAGTTTTTCATCTTGAGTTTTTCTGATGAGATAATCAAGTAGAACCCTTGTCTCTTGTGGCATTAAAATTAATTAATCTAAATTAAGATTGTAGCATATGCCCTCACTATATGGATCAACTGAAAGAAAAAAAAGTGGGATATGGAAGATGAAGGAAAGATTGTTACTTAACAAATTACATAGAAAAAGTACCCCTTTCAGATGCTTTCTGGGACAGATTTTCCAAAGAAAAATAGGAATTCTGTCAAATGTATCAAGTGTCAACATAAATAGGCATGCTTTAGTAACTGAGTCAGTGAACTTGGAACACATGGAAGCTGCAGAATCATATGCCAGGGATCCTAACTGTGAAAACTTGGGCAAACATTTAACTTCTAAGATCTTTCCTGTAAGATGAGTGGGACAAGTGGAGAGTACATTGCATCTCTATTCTCTATCAGTTATTTGCAATTTTCAAAGACTGGATCTGGGGTTAGGTAACTAAATAAATTGGGGATTCTTTGGAGCTGATACATTCAAATGTACTTATTTACCATACAAATGAATGCTGTTGGCCAAAACTGTTCAGCTCTGGACTGCTAACTGAAAAAATGGGACATTTGAACCCACCCAATGGCTCTATGGGAGAAAGCTTGCTCTGTAAAGATTACAGCTGTGAAAACCCTATGGAATATATGGAATATACGGAATGAGGGTTCTGTGAGTCAAAAACAGCTCTAAGTCACCTAACAACAATCTTTATAACAAGGCTTCATAGTTTCTATTCTAAGCAATCCAAGCTCCAAGAAGAAGATGTGGCATGCGGAAGGTCTCAGATAGACATGCCTACCACATCTTGTTCCCAAGGTTTATCTGTTGTATCTGATGAGACACTGGCCCCAGGTTATGAAAACCGAACTGAATGACTCAAAGTCATGTCCCTTCTGATAGTCCCTAACTCTGACTATATAAAAAGAAACTAAAAATTAGAGCTCCCTTCCAAAAGTCCTCATACTAAATCATATAAGTGTGATTCAAAAGGCTCCCTGGAAGTAGCTCACCTAATTCAAGTTGGTTCAGATCTTTGGTTCTGTAATTATGATTTGCATCAGAAAAGTTATCAAAATCATATTTGGAGAATATGGGATTAGCATAATGTGTAATTAAATCAATAATTGGAATTATAAGGGATTTTTCTTTTGCTAATTGCTTCTAGACGAATGGATACTTTCTGTAGGGATAAAATGTGAAGCTATGTTCATTATGAAAATGAAGATAGCTTAAGGGGAAAAAATCCTGCACAAGGCACCTTTGGACTCTAATTTACATACAGGAAGTCCTTAGTTTATGAACAAGTTTCATTCTTAAATCTGTCTCTAAATTGAATTTGTACCGGAGGGAGAACAATTAAATACAGTCTCTATCTAATGTCGGTCATATGCTTGTCTTAGGACATAGCATAACCTCTAGGCACACATCCATATACTTAGTGTGCCTGTTTAGAAATACACTAATATCCTTAACCTGATAAGACAGTGAGAATTACCATTATGTCTGGGTATGCATCTCAAAACAGCTCCAGTTTGTTATTGCAAATCTGGACTTTTCAACCGAATTGTCTTTCCAGGGGTTAAGTTGAAACAAGCGGTTGCATGTAAGTTGGCCACTCTACCTACATGCCTAGTGAAGAGGTGCTCAAGGAGAAAAAACATAAACAACCTTATGAACCATCTCATGAGGACACTTCAAAAAGATGATGGAAAAGAAATTTGGGAAATAATGGAAGTTTTTCACAAACACTGTGAAACGCCCCCTTGTATAAATTCTAACTCTAATAGATATCAGTTCTGTTCATAAATTGTATGTTCTCAGAGAAGTTAAACATTTGCCTGGAAATATTAAAATAAATAGAATTTTAAAATGGTACATATACTGCTCTCTACTTTACTTCTTTGTGTTCTGATGTCCACTACAATAGCTACATGGAAGTTAGCTCATATGCATGATCGAAGAGTGTATAAAGATTGCCAACAAGTTCTAACGCCATTGACAAATGCTCGAGGATGAGTTGTTTATCAGAATACAAAGTTTTTTTCCATTTTAATAAATACCCAAAAGAGGTTTACTACTCTGCTCAACCCGAAGGCATTTGGCTCAAGCTTATGGCTTAGGAAACACAAAATTAAGTGTCCAGAAAGACCCCATTCCATAAGCCTCAGCCCAAAGGCATTCAGTTCCACTTCTGTGGGGCAGCAAGCCCAACCTCTCTAATTAAGTGCATAGAGGCACAAGCTAGCCTCCTGCACAAAGGCACTCAGCTGTACTTGCTCCATAGGTTGGGAAGCCCCTCGCTCTCTTTTGTGCTCTGGCTCCTGGTTCTGGTGCCATCCCCGTGGTCTAGCTGTCATCTGGTGCCCAGAAGTTCACTGTACAGAGGTCTCAGGTTCAGAGGATGAGTGCCAGCCTCGGCTCTTTCTAGTAAGGAGAGTGAGTCCCTCCTGCTTTGAATTCTTAAAGGGTTCATTTTATGCACAATAGGTTGGCTCTCCAGGGCATCCTGTTCACCATTATTCATAGGTGAATTGTATCAATGTTTATCTCCACCTTGGTACCTGACCCATCCATAAAAAAGGTCATTTGTGGGATAAGAGACTTTGGCTAGAAGAACCACATTAAATAATTCACTATCTAGGGCAGTGATGCAAAAAAAATAAATTAAATAATTCACTGCCCACACAGTATACTTTGTTTATTTCTCTTCCAATAACTGAAGCACAAGGTCCTTGAAGGAAAAAGGTGGGGAGGCTTCAGAAAGTGTGTAGAACAATGAAATTTGAAGAGAAAGAACTTTTTCCATGAACTTCTTGAAGCACCCTTATATACATGTTGAATTTTTTTTTTTACAAATGAGATTAAAGTCTTATAAATATATCCTTGCATTTAACTTAGGAGAAATAGTTTTCAGTTTTCTCTATATTGATATTTAGACTTTGATATTCTGCTTGAGCATAGTTGTACTGAGACAGAAATCAGTAAACTCAAATCTCCAACCACCTTCATTATAAGGGAAAGTTTGTCTGGGAAACGGATTGATTTCCTGGTTTGATGGCTGGCTCATCATCGATCTAACTAAGTGTTCCCCTTGGCTTGTTAAATGTATCCTATATGCGCAGACAAGGGTTTTACTCTCTTCAGAGGGAATGAGGACCTGACTACAGTTATTACACTGGAAAATGTCATTGTTTAATAGGGTGACACATTTCCCAATGTACTCAACAGAAAAGACACACACAGACCCTGGGATGGGAGGGAGGGATTGGATTTTCTTGTCTGCATGCTAGTTTATAATCTTTGGTTGGGGATAGAAATGAAATAGTGTTCTGCTACTGAAACAATGGTCGGTGATTAAAACCAGCGTCTTGAAAAGACCTGGAGATGGGCTACTGTAAAAATTATACCTTTGGACACCTCATGGAGCAGTTCTACTCTGTCCTTTGAATCAACTCAACTGTACACAGAACTCCTCACAGAAGCACATCATCAGGCCCCTCTATGGCATTACTGGGTAAGTTCACGGTTTGGAGTAAGAATTGAACATATGCCATTTGTGCCACCCAGGAACCTACGTATCATGTGAGGTCCTTAAGTATGTTACCTTAGTTAGTCTTCATACCTCCTGTCCATGAGTTTCACAAATGGTTAAGCCTATGACTACATTTTTTTAAAGTTTTTATTTGCCTCCACACTGTTCATCCAGCCTATCTTATCTAGATAAACCTGGAGAGACCAACATATGTACAAAAACACATGCATCCTAAGATGAAACAACCTAAGAAACAAAAAACGATGATAACCAAGAAACCCCAATGTCCAATATATGTAGTATAATATATATACACATATATATACACAATATATATGTGTAAAAAATAACAAAAACCTGTAAGTAATTCAGGGCTGTTTGTTGACCTCCAGGAGTGCCCCCCAGTTGAGTCAGATGGGGTGGCACACCCTGGCGCCAAAGTATATACTTGGCACTCCATCTGGAACTTCATGCTTTGCTGCACACCCTTAGTTTTTTGCCATGGTGTGGTTGGGTCAGAGGGAGGATGTTTCCGAGGTGATGATGTCAACAGTTATGCAAATGTTGTATGCATACAATTGACATGTATGTTGATTGTGATGGGAGTTGTATGGGACCCCAATGCAATGATTTTTTTTAATAGGAGAAAGAGTAGCTTATACTAAGGGCTCAAGTAGAAGATACTTGGAAATGAATGAAGATGACAACATGTGTACAAATGTGCTTGATACAAAGGATGTATTGAATGCTACAAGAGCTGTGAGAGCTCCCAATAAAATTATTAGAAAAAAAGTTTCTATTTGGATTTTGTTAATAATCTGTATGACAGAGCATACACTTGTTCAACAGATTCTACATGTACTATGAGTTACACTTCTTTTAGTTGTAAAACAACTTTCTACCAATTTTTCTGTGTTACTCCTCTCAGTTAACGTTAAGTCTCCTCACACTTAGGATCTTATCTGCTCTTTCTGGTTGCCAATGTTACTTTGATCTATGTACACATAGATCTTGGGAGTTCACACAGTGTTTAAGTCAGACACTCATTAAAGTGACCTCTATTTTAATTTCAGGGAGCATTTTTTATTTTTAGATTTAAAAATCATCTTGAAGCAATAGTTTCAGGGGTTCTTTCAACCTCCATAGGTCCAGAGATTCTAGATTCTGGGGATTTTGAAATTGCCCCTTTCGTTCAGATTTCTGCTGTAGAATCTTTCTCAAGTTGTTTACTACTGAAAGTTGGGTGCCACTCAGTTCTGCTCTCATGGCAAAGGAAGCATTTGTTCAAGGAGGCCATTACCCCACATCCCTTCTCTTCACATTCCTGACTCTGCCTGCTTCTGTTTCTCTAGACAAACAAATAAATTGTGCTTTGGATGCCTACCATATGCTTTGAAGATGCCAGCCAATACACCAGTATTTAGGAAGTAGAAGGGAAGCATGAAACACATTATTAAGTTGATTAACTAGGGTAGCTCATGAACCCAGATCCTAAATCTCCAATGCAATCTTGACCAGTCATATGTTTTCACAGTTTTTGTTCAATGTACATAGTAGCTTCAAAAATGTTGTTTGGCTACCATGGGAGTCTTCTATGAACAAAGTCCTTTGTCAGGAGATGCACACCATCTCTGGGTCTTGGCTCCATTGGTGAACAGACTAAGTTGGCTAACAAGCCAGAGAAGGGATGAAGATAAAAGTGTTTTACAAACATCAGCCCCTATTAAAGCATAAAGCACAACACTGCACAAGGACAGAGGAGGTTATGCTTTTTTCCCTTCTTAACTTGAAAGTTGACGTTATTAAGATAAAGTGAGAAAAATCTCTGTTCTTCAACAGGAAACCGAGTGGAGGAGAGCCATTCTAAATCTAGGGTGACGGACTCCCAGCTGTATCCAGGACACATTGAATTCTTTTCAGTGTGGCTTTGGAATGTATGAAGCCACGTGACCTTTCACTGCCATCAACTTCAGTGACTCGTGTGGCCTGCAGAGCATTGGCATGGTCCCAGGGAGTCAGAGGAGCAAAGCTGTGGTGCCCACGGGATCCTCCATGGGCCCATCATGCCTCCCACAGCCACTGCTAATTAGGTCCACACCTCTGTACAGCAGCCTGTTAATGGACTAAGACCCACCACAAGCTGAAAGAACTTCCCAATCCAGAATGGATGCAAACTCATGCCTGGAAGTTCAAAATGTCTAATTCTGTTTCACACTGGGTGGGACTTTGCCCCTCCGGACAAAACATTTTACTGCAAAACACTTTTTCTTTGCAGCCGGGCTCCCTGTCAACTGGGGAAATATGAATACACACACAAACAAAACAAAACTTGAAGTTTTACTCTTCCTTTGCTCTGGGTTAAGGTGGTTCTGTGTTGGGCTGCCAAGCTCAAGGTGAGCAGTTCTAACTCCCCAGCAACTCTGAGGGAGAAACATTGGATTTTCGACCGTAAAGGAGCGCTGTCCTAGAAACCCACAGGGCAGTTCCTGCCAGTCCTATTAGGTCGCTGTGTGTTAGAATCGACTTGATGCCTCGGGGTGCTTTTTATTTTTATTCTTCCCTTGCTCTTTGTTCACTGGACCTGGGGCACAAGAAGAGGAATCAGGATTCCAGCACTGGAAGACTTACAAAGGACAGTTTAAGGCACACTCCCTCTGAATCCTTGATTGTACTGTTGTCCTTTCCCAGATTTTCCCCGCAGGTAGGGAGCGCCTGGGGAGAACATAGGATTTGCTCAAAGAGAACTAAAGGGTTGCTTTGGAAACGACCTCGTGTCAAAGATTGCTTGCTCTGGCCGGCTCACCTGGACATGGCTCGTTAGAAACCCAAGTTACTCGTCAATCCACGGTCCCAGCTTCGCTGCTCAGGGCGAGCCATTCCCAGGTCGTCAGAAAATGTGGCATGTGAGTCGAAAGCAAGTTCTCTCCTGCCACATCCTGCGTGCCCTAACTGCTGCCAGGATGGCCAGTGTCCTCGTGCACTCCCGGGAGCGCACGTGTCTTCTTGCACTCGGAGTGAGCCAGCAAATTCCCGTGGCACCTTCGGTGGTACTTCCTATCACCATCTTTTCAGTGGGGGCTTCCGGAGTGCTTTTCACCTCGCACGTTCACTCCCACCACAAGCTCTTTCGGTGCAGCAGCCTCTCCAAGCACCTTATCAGACGCTGATTTTTCCACCTGGTTTTACTCCCTCCCAAGTTACCCCTCTCTGTTCCTCGAGTACGAATTCATCCAGCCTCTCTCTGCCTACATACTGCAAGTCTTAGGGTTTCATTGATGCCTCCCGTTTTTCACGATCATCCTGACTTAGAAGAACTGGTGTTGCATTAGAGGTTGTCTGTCCCCCTCGTCCCCCCATAGGTGGTAAGTCCCCAGATGGCAGCCACCAAGCAGGCTCTTCATAGAATCTCCAGATTTCCCTTTGTAGGTGCTCATCTAGTGCATGTCTTTAGAGCGTGGGTTTTTTCTTTTGCAAAGCCAGGAATGGATTTAAAGAGCAGCTGGGTTTTTTAGTGTGCCTTCTTTATCAGGGAAATTGGTGTTCACACTTCCAACATATTCATTTTCCCAAAACCTGTCATGCAATGCGTGCCACAAGCCTATTACAGAGTTTCAATTCCAGAGTTTGGGGGGGTCAGTACGTTTCCTTTAGACTGTGTAAGTGGTGCTCTTGTGTCCTTTGCTCAACACATTTCCAGGATCGGATAACTTGAACAACTCTTAAGCGGTTCTCACAAGCCCTTCACAACACTGCCTGTCTTTTGCTGCTCACACACTTCACATCTAGAGAACTGCTTCTGAAAATCTTTCAGAAATCCCCCAAAAGACTTTTCCTAAGGAAAGTAAAGCACTTTAAACTCTTATGACTGGAATCCTGAGATCTTCTGAAAAGGGGATCCATACCCAAACCAGTAACTTAAGCAGGAAAGATATAGAAATGTTGATCTACTAACAGACACCAGGGAGTTTCAAAAAATTCATGGAAGTTTTCCATTATCTTTTCAACCCACTTTTTCCTCTCAAACCTCCTCTTATATCCCTAATAATAGTACATTTTCTAGAATGACTGCAATCAGAGCATTGTTCAAACAACTGAGTATGGTCCCCAAATACTTTTTCCTGAAATATATAACTAAGATAATTTATGGGAGTGGTGCTAATATACATTCTACTACAGGAAGGACCCATATTATCTGGAAAGAGCTCACACTTTACTCCGTTACATACTTTTAATGCAGACACAGGTGACCAGTTAAAATGTATGACTTACCTGAACCCATTGGTGGCAGGAGCATTCTGTTTCACTGTGGGTTAGGTCCATTCAAAATGCCAAAAGAACTCTGGGGAAAAGCAGAAGGGCGCCCTGCTTACGAGCTCTAAGTCCCTCCATACCTCATCCCGACTTCTCATTTCAATACAAACAGAAACTGTTGCTGCTAATTCAGGCCCAATGTCTGGAGGCCCATGTGTGTCAAAGAAGAACTGTGTTCCATTGTGGTCAATGACTGAAAAAGTTCATTGCAAAGAATGTCTTCTGAGCTAAGTAGGGGTGGACTCGAACTTCAGAACTTTTAGTTAGCAACTGAGCACATTCACCAAGTACACTGAATCTATCCAATTGTCTATTAAAGCAGAGTAAGGGCCTAAGGGACCCCAACTCCTGACCTTTCTGTTTGGGGGACTGTTTCTTCATCCTCTTACTGTATGACTGGTCTGTGCACAGGGTCACCACTGGCAGTATGCCCCCTACCTCGTCCTCTTCCACCTCTCTCTTCACTACCTATATATCACCCTTCCTCTCTTCAATGCAGTCTTTCCATTCCAGTTCTCTGGTCTGAACCTTTCCACCCAACCATGATATCATAGAAACAGAAACTCTTTAGAGATGAAGGGATCTTAACAATGTGTGAATTTAATCAATCCCCTTACACACTAATAGTAATAATAAATGGTGTTTCGAAACATAATTGAAATCTGGACAAGATGGCGTTGATGTGAGAAATGCATACTTCACAGATGCAGACAAGAGCCAGTTGGCAGGTGTCGGGTTTTCTTCCAGGGGTCTGTGAGGCTTCAGACACAGAGAGGTGGTGTATAGAGGACGTGGAAGCCACAGGAGGAGGTCAGCGAATAGAATGTCATTATCTAAATTGCAAAGGTCCCTTGAATTAACACACATCTTCCCTGTTGAGGATAGTGCCCTTAGAACGGTAATGATGTCCAGCTGTCTTGACCTCTATTTCTCCCTTCACCAGCACCGAGTCAACAAATACCACGTGGTACCATCATTAGTGATTTACATTGAAAGTGTTTGTGGTTTCCAGGGGTATGATCAATGCTGCCTCTTCCTCCAAAAGACACTGACAGTTATCTCTCGCTTGCCTCGGTTTGCAAGAAACTATAAATATCACCATAGAGTTCTTAGTAGGTATAATTTTTCTGGGGTCAAGGACTAGTCTATTCAAACTGTTAGTATGTCTACAGAAAGGAAATAAACCAACATTCATAACGGTCAACCTAACTTCTCTATCTGCTCTCTTTGAATTCCTACCTCTGCTTTGCAAACGAGGTGTTTTTATGTATAGAAAAATATGTGTGCTTTACTGCTACATTTATTCCCTCAGAAGTTCATTAAAAGCTTGCATACACACCAATCAAGGCTTTTTATGAGACACAGCCAAGATACTTCATGTGTATGGTGCAAATAAACATATTTCTCCAGAAGGAATCCATGCTATCTATGTAAAGAAGGCACTTAATTCAATGGAATGGAAGTAGCAAATTAGAGAATGTTTGATTATGGCATTGAAGATGCTTTCTGGAGTGGAGGCATTATTTGACAAGCCTCCAGATGCTCAAAGCTGAGAAAGGCCTGTTTCAGGCAGGTAAGGACCTGTCAGAACTCCTGCGTCAATGTGAACACACGGGAAATGGGCCAAGTCAATCTCTTTATCCTTCTTAGCCATTGATGAACATTATCTGGTGAGCTCTTTGATTGTGAGAATCAATACTGATTCGCTTGAGCAAGTGTATAGCTGAACCGGTGCATGGGACAAATAACAAAAGCATAAATGCAAAAACGGCACGGCAAGTGCTTGGAGAGATTTCTGCTTCCAAAAAATCATTATGACTAGTTGCTTTTCCGAGGTTTTGAATCTAGCTACTCATTAGGAAAGGCATCCATAAATGCAAACCCACTTCAACCCAAAGGACACTCTGCCCAGTCAGATGACTGAAGGTTCTCACTACTCATAGGAAGTGAATGGTCACCCTCATGTAGTTTCTTTCTTTCAGTGCAATCCTGACAAGGAAACAGGACCTGGAACACATCTGGATCCTCAGCCTCTCATGCTACTGCAGGGGCAGTTCACATTCCTTTGAGTTTTATTTGTGTGACTCTCTCGTAACAAAAGAGCTCCTCCTTTCATCTAGGAGCAGAGGACAGTAGGCAAAGCTCACTGTAAATTAGGTTCTCAGGATCCAAGAAGAAGGCAATTGAGAGCTTTCGTGGGAGAGATTGTGTTCCAGGGGTGATTTCATGGGCCACTTGTAGGCAAAGATTGTTATTGTTGTAAATATCAATTGCTCTCAACGCCAACTGGTGTTCTAAGGAGTCCAGTGTTACTTATGTGAGCTGCTGTTTTTCCCTTATTAATTGCAGTCACCAGCTGCCTACTCTTTCTTGAATTGATAACCTGTCTTGCCACATGCCGCTTATTCTGGACCACAACTGCTGTCAAGTCTCCCATTCAGCCTTTTCTATCCTCAGTGCATAGACTCCTATGCAGTGTGCACAGACACCCAAAGAGAAAGAATAGCTTGCCCTTGATAAAGATATGCTGTCCTCAGATCAGCGTGACCTTTGAGCCATAGCCCCGTCTCACTGCCTGGATCAGAGTGCAGATTAAATGTGTATTCTACTTTTGAGTTATCCATTCCCACAGATTCTTAGACCCCTCTTTTAAAACCTGAGAATCAGCAGAGACAAACTCTTCCAGGAGGTCTACAGTGTTGAAGAGTAGACCATGGGAACAGACCCATCAGAGACTACCAACAGATTGAGGAACCTACTGACATTATGGCCCCTTGTGTTTCTAACCTAGGTATCTCCACTATTCCTTTGGTATCTCTAAATGTGCATCTGAGGAGCCTAATCACAATTCAAAGCTTTGATTTATTCTGTATCTAACTCAGTCACAGCTCAGACCATACATAGGTATTTTAAAGAACAGGATTAGACAGATCAAATAACCATGTTTCTTTTTAGCAACATTAATTCCCTATTATTATTTTTTTAGTGTTTAGGTATCACTGGGAATTGATTTTATTCACACCAAGTTTGTTCTGTGGAGCCCCAGTGGTGTAGTGGTTATGAGTTGGGCTGTGATCAGAAAGGTTGGCAGTGTGAAACCAGCGCGTCCTTGGAAGAAAACTGGGCTTTCTACTCCCTTAAACAGCTATTATCTTGCAAACCCATTGGGTTACGTTGAGTCACTATAGACTGGATCAAAGTAACTGCAGTGAGAGTTGAGAAGTTTGCTCTGTAAGATCATTTATTTACATACAGTTACCTCCATACTATTCTTCATGACACTTGCCCCATACACACCTAAAAAGCTCATCTTCAGATACTGTTTGTTAGTTTTACATTCATATGCCAGCATAGCACACAGTAACTCAAAAACTTACCCCCAGCACAATCAAAAGCCTCAGATTTGGATTTGAACCAAAACTTTAGAGAAGTTTAACTTGTAATAATGTCAAATGATTAACCACAACGATTAAATAATTGCCTTAAAACTATCTTAGAAGTAGGCAGAATGTAAACCATACATACAATATTGAAAATGTTATGGCTTCTTTTTCTGTATGTCAGATTAGAATTCAACTTACTTTGAAGTCATTCTATCTAGAATTTTATGTATTCTTTGCCCATGCCAGGTTCATTTGGAGGCATTATGTTTGTTTGTTTCTGTCTTTATGATAGCTTTTTAAAAAATCTTTTCTAGATTTTATTTATTTTTCTTAAAAATCATTTTATTGGGGGCTTGTACATCATTTTTCACAATACGTAAATACATATACCATGCCAAGCACCTTCGCGTGTCTGCTGCTATCATTCTTTAAATATCTGTGTTTTCACTTGAGCCCTTGATATCCACTTCCCATCCTTTCCCCTCTTCCCCTGCTCTCCCTTCCCCACCAACCCTAATACTTTATAAATTATTATTGTTCTGTCATATCTTACATGGCTCAACCTCTCCCCCAGCCTACTCCTTTGATGTCTGTCCTCCAGATAGGAGGTTATGTGTATGTCCTTTTTAATTTATTTTTTTTAATTTATTTTTTAGGCATCACTGCCCTCTGGTGGTGGGAGTAGGAGGCCCAGCTTTTGTTCCTGTGAGCTGGAATTGAATGATAGTTAGGTTCACTTATCAGCAGTTTAGAAGTTAGACTTCAGTGCAGTAGGATGAAGATGCTGTCCCCAGCAAGTTGGAGAACCAGAGAGAGGATCCTCTGCTGAGAAAGGGATGATGTTTGTGAGGGATGGTAGGGTCCAGTGGTGGGGATGCTGGCCCTGGAGGGGAGTCTCTAGGTTTTAAAAGACATACTTAATTGTTTGTGTTCTCCTATATTGAAAGAAAGCAGCTTTTTACCACCTTCAAAATTAGAATTATACTAAGTCTTCAGTGATGACCTGGTGATTAATGGGCAATATTCTTACCATCGTGTGGGTTACCCGGGTTTGAAACCTGACCAAGGTATGCACTTGATGGGCAGCCAGCCCCTGCCTGCAGTGGAACCTTGAATATTGATAGGGTGCTGAAAAGGTTTCAGAAAACGACCAGCTAAAAAGAACAACCTTTCCAGACAATTTTCAAAGATGAGGCAATGAAAACTCAATGGATTCGAGCAATCCAATTTGCGATTGATCATGAGATCCACGCACAACCAGCCAGCGTTTGGTTGCCTGGCGTGTGGCCGGCATGAGTTGAGGATGGATGGCTTCTACCACTATCAACCACCCAACAAGCCATCTGCTGAAAAGTGCAGCTTACTGTTAAGATGCCCCATGTGTCTCTGGACTCTTTCCCCTTGTGCCTTCAGTTTACAAAGGAAGAGAACAAGGGATGGGCTTCACTATGGTGTTCTGAATGCATTGGAGTTGGAATAGTGTTCTGTTTGCTGTCGCTGCTGCTGCTTGCTTGTGCTTGGTATGCCATAAATGATCAATACCTATCAACTGGATGAATGAATTCATACATGCCCATTCGTGCTTTGATGTCTATGGCTAAATTCATCTTGATCCCTATGCTTTCAGCATGTCCCCTTCCGATGTTTCTAGATGAAGGTGATTTTATTGTGATAATGTCCTGAGATACCTCCAAGCCCTGTGCTTGACTGTGCTGCTAAACAGAGGTGTTAGGAAAACCTAACCATTGATGTCAAATTGGTATTTCTTTCCAGACCCAGTTAAAGCAGTGGATTGTGCTTTTTAGCAAGAAATAAATCCTTAGTAGGAAGCTTCTAATGTAAAAACTGTCCAGGATCCTCACAAAGGGAGCCAGGTTCGTGACCAGTGTGAAGAGAGTTTAGTGAGGAGCTGAAGGAGGAAGAGTCATAGATTATCAAGGGTGAGAAGAATGTCTACACATTTGAAAATAGCTTACCAATTGGCTCAGGTTCCAAAGTAATCTGGAGGTTATTTATTTTTCCACCCTTAATGTTAATTTTCAGCCTGCGTCAGCAGAGATAAGAAAAAAAAAGGCTAAATCAAAAGGATTAGAAAGAAATGTTAAGGACTGCAGCTAAACATTAGGTGAATTAAGCATCACAGATTTAGAATACCCTTCAGTCTGTGGCTTAGATGTGAAAGAAGCATACTCCCTGGAAAGGTACAAAGATGACCACATAATAAATTGATAATGACTTCATCCTTAATACATCCCACAAATATTCAGTTAAGTGGCTTAAATAAGTGACAGATGTCATTATTTACAAGGATGCCACCATAGGAATATTGGAATTTAAGTGAGATCAACAACATGGACAGATTGTCACATATTTTCCCCACAGAACCACTAGTCAGTTAAATCTTTGATCAAAAGGTGAGCAGCCTTCCTCTTTAACCAATTAATAATTCATATGGATGTGGAAGCAAGAGAGTAAGCCAAAAGGAGGGCTGAGGCAGCCTTTCAGTTTCACAGTACAAACTCCTGCTCCATAGTATTGACTTTCTTTGAGAAGCTAGACTGCTAGTCTGGGCAACCAGGATTACTTGTGGCTTATTTTTTTTCTCAGCTCAGCTTCCTCTTACCTCCCCACATCAGAGAGATTCAAATAAGAAACAGAAAATCACCCTGTAGGAGACACCGTTTTTGGAATCATTGCATTTGCTGGCCCCTGGTCACCTTGTTGCCCCACTCTGGCTATCAGGGGATCCAGGTCCACTGATGAGCTTTGGGGATCCACTCCAAACACCCTCATTCACATCAATAAAGTTGTTTGTTGGGGATCTTTTGATACCTGATCCTGTCGACAGCTCGTGATCATATAGGCGGGTGTGCTTCTGTCATGTGGGCTTATTTGCTTCCCTGCTAGATGACTGCTTGTTTAACTTCAAGCTTTAAAGACTCCAGACACAATATCTTTAGATAGCTGGGAACCATCCACTCTCTTCACCACCTTTGCTCATGCCCCCATTTTGTCTTCAGCAATCGTGTCAGGAAGGTGAGTATCAGAGAGTGGCAGGTTATTATAATAAAGTGTTCTTCTGTTAAGGAAGGCTTTTAGTAGTGGTCCAACATCTGTCTGCTATCTTAATACTTAATATAAATGTACGTACATTGGTCTCTATTCCTTTCATTATAAATTAGAGTATTTCCACACATCTATAAATAGATTTTGCCTCTTATTTCTAGGAATTTTTTTATAGTCTCCACACATGCTTCACCCTCATCTTCCTTATTAAAACCTACATTAGCTAATCTTATTACTTTTCTTAAGGTCTATGCTTAGAGAGGGACCGAAAGGATTTTGTTCCTGCTGCCTGAGTCGCAGGCTGTCAAGCAGGACTATGGAGCAAGGATTATAAAAATTTAAGAACACTATGCAAACGGTGCCCTGGATTTGTAGTTACCCAGGTGTCTATGCACGTTCATAACTATTTTATATTGCCACAAGGAAACATGTGCCCTCATGGGGGGTAGATCAAGAAGGAAGAAAAGGTGCATTTGAAAGGTGAGATTTGGAAATGGGGTAACTAAGAAAAGCAGAGCATCTTTTCCAGCAGAACTCCTGAAGTCAGAATGACCATAGCCTTGCCCAAAGGTAGGACAGATGTCTCTACGTCCTCCTCACGTCCCTGCAGCACCACCAGCTCCTCTCAAGGCCATTGCCCTCTCACCTGCAAAAACTCCTGAGATGGTAGCACTCGTTGGAAGCATGTCTTTGAGGCCCTGGAATGTACCCTGGTTGGCATCAGGCTGGCAAAGGACAACCCTGCTCTCCCGTACAGGAAAGAGGGCTTGCACAGCAGCTTTGCCTAGCTCAAAAGGCGTTTGATTTCTTGACTGCGGCTTCCATGAGTACAGATGGTGAATCCAGCAACAGGAAAGCCTTGACAACTTGAACCTTTTCCCCCTGGATCAGTCTAGGTTTCTCTCCATCTGTGGGACTCTTACCTGATGCCAGGCTTTTGAACATGCTAGCTACCATTAGACTTTAATCTAAAACGACCGCTTTCTCTCTCTCCTCTGCACCTGGGAGAGTGAAGTGGCCCAGGGGGCTGTTTACAGAGTGGTGAAATCAATACTGTTCTTTGTCAGAATCAGCAGGGACGTCGGGTGTTCCTCAACAGCTCAGGAGAAGGAAATGTGGCCTGGTCCTCTTCCAGCCTTTTGATTGGCTGCATTGTGATCCATAGGGTTTTCTTGGGCTGTGCTTTGAAAGCAGATGAGCAGATCTTTCTGGCAACATGCAGGCCTCCACTTACAATTGGGGTCGTTGCTGCTCACAAGGAACAGTGGCCAGGAGTCAGACCCACCCCTCTTGCATGGAAGGCAAACGTTGTACTGTCAGTGCTTCTCCAGGGACAAAAATACAAGGGAGGAGAAGCACATCTTGTAGGAAAGGAAGATGGTGAAGTAGCGTTGTTCTGCTTTTCACTGTGCCCGTCCATGGAGGGAAATCCTGGTTGAATGTGGGGGGTTTGTACACTTTTAGTGTTATGGAGTGACGTGAGATCCAATGGTAATATTTCTGGCCTGTTTATTTTGGGATTAGAAAATTATCTCACTGTCCTCGCTGTCTCATACCTTTTCAGGCTGAACTATTTTTTTTTTTTAAGATATAAGAGTCATGCTTCTTTATATAGTAAGACAAATCTAACTTTGATTTTCTGTTTTTTTTCTCTCTTTTGGTTTGTCTGTTATTTTTTAAAAGTTATCTGACTCTTCAAAGCTTTTCTATTAGCAGTGTTTCACACATTTATGAGTGTTCATTTAGTTTAGCCCGAGCTTCTTAGTTTCAGTTGGTTCCAGTTAAAGAATAAGGGATTTGCTTCTGATCATACAGCTCTGAGGACAATAGCAAGAGAAACAAGGCCTCTAAATCCTGATCCACAGCTAGAGGACTAATTCTAGTGCTACCCTGAACATATAAAAATGCCAACAGAGAGCGTAGGCTGGCTGAATTGGTTTTAGCCAATAAATAATAAATAAACAAATAAATAAAGCCTTTCATGTTCTTATCAGAGCCCTAATGGCTTAGTAGGTTGTGAGTGACCCTGTCCCATGGGGTCATTGTGCGTCAAAATGGACTCAATGGCAGTGAACTGGGTTTGGCTTCTTATTTGCTCAGATGAAAAGATGGCTTTGCTTACAGCGGATACCAGTGCTAATTTGGTGCTGTGCTACAGATAATGCTTTGGCTGTGAAGACCGAGACCCCTGGTGGGGGTCTTGACTTGTGCCTGCTCTGAGCCTCTTTGCCACTCACAGAGAAAGCCCAGCACGCCTTCATTGTTTCCTCTAATGGGCTTAGACCTGCTGATGGAGCGAGAACTGAGAGTGGACGCAGTGGCAGTCCAGTGAGCAGGGTCAGAGAGGGAGGATGATTGCTAATAAATTAACTGTCCACTAGACACACTGACCATGGTTATCTCTCCTTTTATCTTTGGAGCCTCACAGCCAACAAACTTGCAAGCTCCACAAGGTCATGGCTAACTACACCGAGTCCTACCTTGCCTTTATGCTGATGAAAAAGAAAGACCGAATTAATTAACTGTTGTCTGGGCTTTCGTTCTCTCGCTGTCTCGTATTTTTTCAAGCTGAACTAATTTCGTAAAGATCTAAAAGTCATGCTTCTTTATATGTTAGGGCAAATCGAGATTTGTTTCTCTGTGATTTATGTCTCTTCTCTCTCTCTCTCTTACTTTTGTTGTTGTCTTTTAAAAGTAATCTAACTCTTCAAAGCTTGTCTACCACCAGCTTGCCTTCTTATGCTTCTTACCAATTAAAGCAATCCCCTTGCCGCACTTACACACAACACACACAAGCTCACATCATTTTTTTTCCTTGGGAAACTTTTTGCATTTAATCAATATCCTCTCTCCTTCCTGGCTCAATTGAAATCCTGTCTTCTCCGGAAAGCTTTTTAATACTTTCAAATTCACAGTAGTAGCAATTTATATAGGAATTTTATGATGGCTTCTTGGGCTGGGTCAGTTGGATTTTGACTCTGCTTTTCTGTTGACATGTGAGTACTCACTCATGACAGCTCCACATATCAAAAAATGAAGCTTTGCCTAGTCCTGTTTCATCTTCATACCCTGTGGTATGCTCGAGAACATTGTGTCCTTCAAATTTTGAAGGTCTTCTAATCTAGGGGACTCAATTCTCAGCTCTATATTAGATGATATAGTTATGATTCATCCATAAACTGTTGACTGGCTTCTGTTTTTGGAAGTAGATCACCAGACCTTTCTTTCTAGTTTGTCTTAGTCTAGAAGACTTTGTGAACCCTACAAACCATGAATGGCCATGTTAGTATTTGAAATACAACTGGCATTGATTTCAACCTGGAAACATCTTTGATGCCACTGCTGTAGGACAAAGGAAGGAGTCAAGAACTCAGCCTTGAGGTAACTTCAGGCAGCAATTTCCCAAACTCAGATATTGCAGTTATTATATAGATTGATATTCTCAGGAGGACCGGGAGAATCAGAGCTATGGCCAGAGGGGGGAAAGGGTCTACTATTTACTGCAGGGACATTTCACTGACATCTCTTTTTCAGTTAAGAAAAGGGGTCATCTCTCTGTCTTTAAAGGCTTGGTAGAATGTGTCCAATTAAGCACTTTGATCATTGGATACTAAGCACTTGTATGTGATATTTTTAAGGTAAAGTACACTTTGAACAATTACTCTGATGATTCAAAGCCTGAGATCTTACTGAAACACATCCATTCTTTTATCAATTTTCCCTTGCAGATCGCCACAGAGCAAACTGGTAAATTCAGTACAAGGTGACTGATGAAATCCAAGAAACAGCCAACAAAATTCGACCCAGTTTACTGTCACTTTAATCTCTAACGTCTCTTCACATAGGATGAGTTGGTTATATAAATTCAGAGCTCAAAAGTACAGATGGGGCTCAAGAATTCTAGTCTGAAGATGATTTTAGAACTAGAGTGACCAAGGTCCTTAGAGATGCAATCAGCCGGCATTCTTCTGAGACACAGCAGTAGAATGTATTGGATTTACTTGTAAGAGAAACTTCACTCACAGCACACGTGCCCACACACCAGGAAGCCCTGAATCCAGCTCGGCTCACAAGTCCATAATCTCATTTGAGGGGGAAATGAAGCTCATAAGCAGAAAGTACACACATGGCCAGGGGCTGAGGGTGAATGCCATTAGTGGGTTATTTAAGCTGACTGCTGCTTTCACTGAAGCTATCAACCCAAACCCCCAAACAGAACCCACTGCCTTTGCGTCAAGTCTGTTCCGACTCAGAGAGACCCTAGGGACAGAGTATAACTGCCCCACTGGGTTCCTGAGGCTGTAAATTTTTATGAAGGCAGACTGCTTCATCTTGCTCATTCACAGTGGCTGGTGAGATGAAATTGCTGAGTTTAACCCAGAGAGCCACCAGAGCTCGCAAAAACTACCAACTGCTGAGTCAGAACTTTCAGGAGCCAGGGCTTGGGCCAGCCTGGGCTGCTAGTGTGGTGTTCTTATACACTCTTAATCCCTTTGCCTTGATGCAGAACTTTCTAGTGTCTTTTTAAAAAGTTGTTTTTAACTTGTCCTTTTTATTGTGAATTAGGTAAGGGTTACAGTCTGGATCATCATTTGTGTACTCAATAACTTAAACACCTCATCTAACCCCCAGTAGTTTGCCATTTTGCCCGAGCTCTTAAGATCTTCATGTCAGTCTGTGTTAGTCTGGGTGGACTAGAGAAACAAATTCATATGCTCACATGTGTCTAAGAGTGAGGTTTATATACAAGAGCAATTTTGAGCCCAGTGTAGGTCAAGTCCAAAAGTGGTTTTTAATGCATATGTCTGATACCAATCTATAAAGTCCTCTTCGGACTCAGACAGTGCTTGCAATGACACTGAATGCAGGAAAATCACAGGCCAGTGTGGGGGAAATCGTGTGGATCCAGTGGCTTTGTAAGCATCTCAGCACTGGCAGGGGTCTCCCAGTGGCTTCTCCAAATTAGGATACTAGCATATTTCCACATGTCTTATGAGCTGCTATGTCTCCCAGGGTATGAGTAGAGAGAGTGTGTCTCCTGACTCCAAGGAGGAATACTGGAGTTCCCAGAATCCTCCAGAGAAGGTCATGCCCACACAGAGGCATCACTGGCTATTGACAAGCTAGATTCTACTGCTAATCTTCCCAACTGACAAATGGTTATCTAGCTACCACACTGACTAACAAGCAGGGTCTGCAGGAGAAATAATGTAAAATAATCAATGTCACCAGTGTCCTCAAATTTCCTCGTTGGTGTATCTCACCTTTGAAGATGCCTGCCCCATCTGGGAATTAGCACATGTCCATTACTTGGGACTTGTGTTCTCACATGATCTGATCACTTTAGAAAGGGGCAGAGATTGGAGGCTGCAGAATTAGAGCCTGCAGGCGCTGTTTCCCGATTTGATGGCATGGTCTACAAGGATTTTCAGAAGGATAAGAGAAAAAGCAAACAAAAAAGACAAAACTGGTCGCAGATTTTGGACCCCTGGAGACCCCATGTACAGAGAGCATTCCGGGGAGTTACCCAGGCTGTGATCTTGCAGAAGCAGACTGTCTAACCTTTCTTCTAAAGTCCCTCTAGGTGGGTTTGAATTGCCAACCTTTCTGTTAGGAATGGAGTTCTAGACTGCTATGCCAAGGATCTCCTAATAGAATGTTAGTCCAGCGTGAAGGAATTAAATGAGCACAAGGCCATGCGAACCTCTACAAGCCAGGAGTGCAGTCCATTAAATGAGGGTCCATGTTCGCAGAAATAATGAATAATCACCTCTGTCAGCGGGGGATCCACAATGTCTTTCTGATTTTCTGTGTACCTTCCAACTTTCTATCCAACCATTCAATCAGTGTGCATTGTAAACTGCAGTGCTTCCATGCGAAGAATGGTGGGCCAAGGAGACTATCACTTCTGCTGGCCCCGATGACATTTCTGTTGCAGAAGCTCATGAGTCTGGGCTGCTGAAGAATGCTGATAGGATCATTTTTGATTATTCAAAATGGAATTCCTCTAAATAGGGAGCAGGCAGAAATTATTTGACCACTCCCAGAACCCCCACAGGGTGTTCCCCTTACTAGGGAAGCATCCATCGCTCTTAGACTATTTCCAGAAGTCTGAGGAATCATCATTAATACTAATTTAGACCAGAGAGACTTTAAAGCAAATGGAGTTGCCCTTATGTAGGACACCGTTGACCCTCTTCAGTGACAATGATACTAATAGGACTTGAAGTGGTAGGCTAATGTAATCCTTCATAGGAAATATGCTTTTATGACCTATGTATTTATTCCCAATGAAGAAGAATAAAGGAAAATTTGCTCCTGGTGCCTGGTAATTAATTTTACTATTTAGTCCAGGCATCATAAAATTTTCCTACTAGTCAGTTCCTTATAACAAGTTAACAGACACCATCCATAGCTTGGTTTCCTGATCAGATTTAGAACTTGGATTTACAGAATTCATTTATATCAAATTTATCCAAAAAGGACAGCAGAGTGATGTAATAAATCTGTTCTTGTGGGAGAAAGTGAAAAGTCACAGCCATCGAGTCAATGAAGACTCATCATGACCTCATGTGGTTGGAAAATATTGTGTATGTTTCTTTTGGAGAGTGGTAGAGGCATGGCATTATTCTTGCTATAGTTTTATGTTTGGGGGCAGCTGGTTAAGAGCATGTGAGCTTTGTCAATTTGGAGAGAGAAATTTCATTTTTAAGAATCCGCTCCTGGGGGTAATTAAATCTTACTGCGTGAGGTTCTGTCTATTCTGTATCCGAAGGTTTGCTTTAGACAGTCACAGTTCAGTGATTTTGAACATTGTTACTAAAGGTACAACACTGTAGCACTATTTCATAATAAAGCATAGTTTTGTACCTAATATACACGAAATCCTCTCATGTAAAAGTTCTGAGTCAAAAAAATAATTGGGTAATGCTAAATCAGCAATGTAAATCTGGCAACATTCTCGTAAATTAAGGGA